>PNEQ01047639.1:0-30388 GCA_003012365.1 Medauroidea extradentata
ACAATTTCTTATTTTTAACATAAAACTTGGTGTAGTAATGGCATTTCGATGAGAACTATTGCAATGTGATCGTGATACAATGACGAGGAGAATGAATGGTCGCAAGACATAGTTATTATTGCACATTAATTTATGATGGTTGACACTGATGACTATTAAATATACTAAATCGGGGAGGCGACCATATGGGCCTGTCACACAGTCCATAAAATTAATTCTCATATTTTTTTGGTCGAATCGTTTACTTTCGTTACATGAGTCCGTCGCCAGTTCCATGTTCACCTGTCGGCCTATCGTATTCGTAACTAAACCTACAGGTAAGGACTCTAATAAGTAATAAGTGACAGTAGGAAGATAAAGTTTATTTACAAACGAAGCTACTGTTTATGCAGATGACGTTAAAGTGGACAAGCAAAACGTTTATTAAATTAATTAAGTGTAATTGTCATGTCCGTCCTGAAAACACAATGTGATCGAGGCGTAATTAGAGTGGTGGTGACTCAGTTATGCATTTTAGGGATATTGGATATTTATTAAAGTTACACGATTGTGTGATAAAATTATGAAAGCTTAGAAACTATGACTGACACACTCCTTCACTCGCTCACTCATCAACGCACAGCCCAAACCGCTGGACCTAGAACCATGAAATTTTGAGGGATGCTTCCCCTTGCCCCGTAGACACCCACTAAGAATTTTTTGAAATTCGATATTTACGGGGGAGAAAAGGGGTGAAATATGTTTTCAAAGAATCCCTGATATCTCATCAACCGGGAAAGCTATCATACATATTTTAACTATAAAATGTTACCCAAACAAATGCATATTTGCGAATTTTTCGATTTTGCGAAATTCGAAATTAAGGGGGTGAAAAGCCGTAATATGTGATTTGTATTTATTCCGTAATTTCTCCTAAACAATTTCAGATAGTGAGGTGATTTGTTTTCTTTAAAATGGTGCTTAAGTAAATATTTAAAAAGCAATTTTAGAATTTTTCGAAATTCGTCCTTGAAAGCTTTTAAGAAAATAAAACATGTTTTAAATTAATCCCACTTATCTCCTAAGCCAGTGGAAATATTGAAATGGCTTTTGCTTTAAAATAAATATTACATAAATATCAAATAATTAATTTCAGGATTTTTGAAAATTGTCCTTGAAAACTGTTTAAAAAAAAAACATAAAACGTGTTTTCAAATAATCAACTGTGCCGCTTATACCTGTTGAGATATCGATATGATTTTTTTATAATAATGAAGCTTATGTAAATATCTACAAATCAAATTCAGGATTTTATGAAATTCGAAAATTTAGGATGTGAAAAGCAGTAAAATGTTACAGTCTCCCGAAAAATGAGAATGATCACGGATAAATATTTCGACAGTTGTTTCTTTTTGCCAACCTACTTATAAATAGAATCTCTTTGGACTGTAGCCTGTACATACGAAAGAATTATCACAGCCTGCTTTTAAGCATTCACAAGACTTTGCGATGGGAATTACTATGGCATCATACGAGCATATTGCGTACGCTCTTTACACTGAGCTAAGACAATTTGTAGTTCACTGTAATTGAGTACGCTAGCTGTTAAATGCCTTCATCACATATTTTATCCAGAGTTACTGTTTACATTACATAATTTCACGTGTCAAAGCCGCAGCAGGTTAGCTATTTTATAGAGAAATAAAGATGAATTAAAAACAAATATGTTCTGCATTTAAGGTACGCTCAGCGAAGTGGACTGGATAAGGCTGTTTGTATGTGTTTTAAAGAGAATATAGTTACACCATCAATTAATACGTAACTAAAAGTTAGTTACTCTTTACACGCGGACGATGCCACGAAGGCACAGCTAGTCTCTATATACAAAAGAGAACACTCACTGACCAACTGCCTGACATATCAAACTGCAGCCTAAACCACTGGACCTTTTTAGAATCGTGAAATTTTTTTGGGGGTTCCCTCAGGTCGTAGGCGAGCACTAAGAAGGGATTATTTGAAATTCTACCTCTAAGGGGATGAAAAGGGTTGAAATGTGTTTCGAAGAAACGTCGATTTGAGCTCGAACCCGACGGTCTATCATCGTGATTTTTACTTTAAGATACACGCATAAAACGCTTACTAGCCAATTTGAGGATTTTTTGAAATTCAACTTTTAAGGGATTGAAAATACATTAAATTTGTTTCCGATTAACTATCGATATCTATCAAATATTTCGGGATAGATAGCTGGTATTCATTTCAAAATGTTGCTTACATAAATACACAAAAAGTAGTTTTAGGAATTTTTTAAATACGACCCCCAAACAGTACAAACAGGCCAAATGTGTTTCTTATGAATCGTCTATATTACGGAACTACAATTGACTACCGTCGAGAATGTATTTCAATTGATTACATATACAAATGTCTATGATAGGACCCCAAGTCGTTTCGAAATTCCTTAATTAAGGGAGTGAAAATATGATACTAATACAAGTGTCTAAGATGTGAAAGTAAAATATTTCGAAATTCGACACCCTAAAGGGCGAATAAGCACAAAATTTGTTTTCCATCAACCCATGATATATATCTAACCAGTAGAGATATTGAGGTGTTGTTCATGTCAGAGTGATTCTTACGTAAGTATTTAAAAATTATATTTTAGTTTTTTTACTTTATAAGACAACTTGATTATTAAGAATAAAACTAAGTTTGTAAACTTTTAAGGCAGACGATCCGAAAGCAATTACGACCAGCGAGAAATTAATTTTATTGGAGTTTCAATCTGCAATAATTTATAGATACGTGGTGTACACATCCTCTATGCGCCCAGGATATGGATGTTTAATTTTTTTAAATTACATTTGTTATCATGAATTGTTTTTACGTTACGTGACGCAGTTGTTTTCAGTTATGGGCTCGAACTCCGTTAAAAGCTGCGTGCAAACTTTCAATTCTAACACACAAAAACTACAAGACAGATAGAATTGATGCAATTTTCTTATAGTCGTTTAAAAGGGGTAACATGGATTATGCAGTTCACTTTCCAATTAGGTTCCTCGACAACATCAGCTCACAATTATAATCTCACTAATCACAAGGTTGGGGAACCAAATACGTTTCCGCAAAACCTTTTGCCAACAATACTTTCTAATTACAATAAACCTCAAGTTAATATTTTTTGAATGTGTAATTGAGGACACAGTCACCAATGGTTGTGCGCAGGGTAAATCAGACGGTTTTCATTCGATTAAACTTTTAAATTTAGGTGTCTGTAACTACCCCACAATGTAAACTTTGCAGTGCTATAAATAAGGCTCTGGCGAAGTAGCTGTTACTGGCAGGAACAAACTTAAAACTGTTTTTCGCGTGGACAGCTATAGCTACTTATCCCGCTGCATAGTTGGTTTAACTAGCATATTTGTGATTCTAACACTTTATAACTGAACTAATTACATGGTGTACAAAGATGTTTTTTAATTAAAGCAAATATTATCTGCTGTGAGTGACACACGCGAGCAAAGCCGCTGGCGTATTCATTCTTATATATTGAGTCCCTGTGCTAATTAAAAACACTAAAAAACCAGTGTACTTACAGAAGGAATATGTCAAATAATCATACTCGTACTAATATTGTAATGCAAATGTGTGTTTCTTGGTTTGTCCTTATTTTACGCAGAAGCGTGGTACAGGATTAACATGTATTTTTATGAAGAGGTAGTTTATTGGCCGGTCAATGACTTAGGCCACTTTTTATTCAGAAAAAATGCACAGTTTTGGATTTGGGAAATTGCGGAGGGGGGCATAGAGGGGTAAAAGAGCAGAATTGAGTGATTGTGCGTGCAACCGCTAAAGTTTCTGCAAAAAAAAATGAGGGGCCGGAAGGGGCGTTGGGGCAAAATGGGCAGGTGGGTATCACCGGGTTCCCAAAAAATTTAGTGAAACCATTTCCTTTTTCGAACTGCTTCTGCGATGATTTTACACTTTACAATTTTTGTTTGTTTCAGATATACTATCGCTTTAAATTTAATATAATTAAATCAAATATGTAGTATGCTTATTAAATTTTGCTTATATTTTACAAATACGAATACATTATCTGTACATTGTTTCTCTTGTTTAGTAATGTTACTGAACTGAGGATTGTTGTTATATTGACAAAAACTGCATTATTATTATTTTTTGAACCACGAGAGTGAAGTCGCGGGTAAACGCTAGCGACAGAAATATATTTCAGTGGAGTGGTGGGTATTTTATGCTGCCAAGATACGTTTGGAAGGACAGGAAAATAACGACGAAAGGAAAACATTTTCTACAGTTCCGCCTGGCTCCCTGTACGAGCATGGCTAGGCGTGTGTACGAGCGTGAGTAAATATTTTTCTTCTAAATAAGTGGCCCGACCGGTAATTTGGCACGTCCTTCAGAGTTTATATCGATTAACACCGCACTGCGTCTTCGAATAACGTTGATATGTCCGCCGACACAATTTCAACACAAACGTAAGTTTGCGGTGCGGACCACGCCCTTCCATGAGTTCTGACTCTTTAATTCCGCTCGTGTTTGATGAGCGCAATATCAACTATATCGTACTACCGTGTTGTACAGGGTGCGGCAGAATTATCTCCCACACTCGTCCACTGTAAAACTATTCTGCCTGACGTACAGAAATGTTAAGAAAACATACGTGTGTTAAAATTGTTCCCCATATGTTAATTGTAGCATCCTTATTCACTTTCAGGAAGCAGTCAAATTAATACTGATTTTTCCAAATTTGTATAGGAACAATTCTCAAGAGTTCATCTGTTTACATGCTGACGTTTGGTTAGTTTCCACACTATGTATGTATGGGAAACTTTCCATGCTCTTTAGGAAATTATTTCGACAGTGTCACGTACTAAATAAAGCGACGTTAAAAGGCAACAAAAATTGATTATTAAAATTTTGAAAGACGAGTGCATATAATTTACTCTACCGGCACATGTACTTTAACGTGACTCTGAAAATTATATTCTCCGAATCATAATCGTCTGTTGTTATGCACTTGTGAAGATTCTTGCTGAAGTTTCGCATTAACTAACCTGATCATGTCAGGCGGCATTCGGCTACCGGTGGCAGAATTGCGGGTTCATATATCCCCATAGAAATAAATCAAGTACGTCATCAGGCGAACATGCTGACTGTAACATAATCAGTCATGTCTGGTGGCATTCGATCAACGTTGGCAGAATTGCGCATTCAGCTATCTCCACAGACGTACGTCACAAAGTGCGTGGTCATGCGAACGCACTGACTGTAACGTAAACATTCACCACTGCCAGTGCAAACTTAGAAATAAATGTTTCAGTTCTGTCTAAGGTTACGCTGACATAAGAAATGTGGACGGTATTTCTGCCGCATCCTGTACAAGGCTTTGTAGTCAGGCTGCTAGGTGCGGGACATTAGAAGAATGGACAGTCGTTTTCGTCATCGTGCTTGACGGTGACAAATGGTAATGACAAAATCGAAACTGCTTGACGCATTGGTGCGGGACGGGAACGACTGGTCGATGTTCCACACACAAACTGCGGCTACGTTCCTGTATGAAAATACAACTTCTTGTGAGTAGAAGGCTGCGGAATATTCAGGAAAAATTCATTACTCACCCGCAAAACATTGTGAGCAGAGGCGGCTACAATATTTGATAGTCCCCTGGTAATGATTCTTCATGGTACTCTTAGTAACAATAATTTATTAATACATCAAATATATCTGCGTGTGTTAGTAGTCTGGTTTTTCTATTATAAACAGTTTATTTCGTCAATGTTAACTAAACTGTTGACAAAATTATGAAAAGTATACACATGAAAATTAATGTACCATACCAAAAGAAGTGACAAAATTAATTGCTCAAAATTTTTATTTTATAACATTACGGCTGGAATTCATAGTGGTGATATAAGTGGTACATGAAATAAGTGCTACTTATATCCGTGCTTAAGTACAGTTTTCAATTCATAGTGCTAGAAATAAGTATTGCTTTTTGTGACTGCGTTAAGTAATGCTTCATGAAGTAGTACTTCAAATAAGTACTGCTTAGTATGAATTCACAGTCACATAATAAGCGCTACTTTTTTCACAAGTATTTATAATCAAATAAGCATTGCTTATCCAAGTATATAAGTAGAACTTTATCAAGTATGCTCCCTAGGTGACTTAAGTAAAGGGTTTGCATGTAAGAAATATGTTACGTAAAGGGTTCGTTCCTTCACATTGATATTTTATTCCACATATTTAACGAAAAGAGGCATTTAAAAAGTAAGGCATACAACGTACATGGAACAAACTGTAAAAATAAAAATTCAACAGACACAGTTACGAAAACATAATTTCTTAACTTTTTTCAAATATTTTGTTTGTGTTTTGGTTCCGTAAAGAATTTTGTATGGTATTCAAATCCCTGGGAATGATGTTTTATTTGTAAATTCCTTTTCAATATGAACTCATCCTTCGTTACATTTTACCTACATATTGTAATGAAAACATTGCAGATTGAAAATGTTTAAAATCCACCTATAATAGGCCTAGGCCTATCTAGGTCTACGAACATTACACCCAGTAAATTTCTACACAACAACATCAGCTTTTATTAGGACCTACTAAAAAAAACAGGATTAATAATATTTTAATTGAAGAGAACTAAATTTAGCGTCGCCTATAACCTAAATAATTTTTCGTCAAGTGGTACCATGACAGGTTGGAAGGTGACAGAAAACTGATTATGTGATCAAATCATTCAATTTTAGTACACAAGTTCGTTCACTTTACCTCATCATACTCGAGAATCGCAAATATGTTCAAAGTCTGTGATGTGATAGGTTATGGCCACGGCTGTAGAAGAACAGGTCTGGACACTCGTCTGGAAACTTGATCCCCTTGTTGTTTGGCTGCAGTTCACCCAGTTACCGATAGTACTATACATTTTTGGCGCTGTAATCCGGGCGGTCGAGCTCAAACTCCGCCCACTTCCCTCCCACTAAGATAAACAATTTATCAATACGTATTTTTTTGATCAATTTACGAAATACATTCTTCGCTCACAATTTTTAAATCATAGCTCCAGAAATTTTTAATAACTTTATAATGTTAACATTGGAAATAAGTGGGCGGATTTTGAGTCCGACCACCCGGATTACAGCGCCAAAAAGTACAACATTCTCGGTAACTTGATGAACTACAACCAAACAACAAGGGAGTCAAGCAAAATGCATTGGTAGATAGGTGAGTGTCCAGACCTGTTCTTCTACGACCGTGGTTATGGCATAAGTTAGTTGGTAGGCAAAACACGTCTGGCCGGTTTAAACTGCATTTCAAACGCAGCATGAGATGCGGTCATGAACATGTTCAGGATGTATAATAGTATAAGAGAATTTCACTTTAAGCCAGTAAAAGACGCAATGTTAGGACCAACTTGTAAAAACCGCCGTATATTAACTTCATTGATGCAAACGAATGGACAGTTGCTAACGTATAATCTAAAAAATTTTCTGCCAAGCGCAACGTGTACATAGCAATAATATAGTGGAAGCTTCCCAGTTTTGAATTTGACAGAAAGCTAATCATAAGATCACAACATTACAATTTTAATACTCTTGACCACTTCATTCACAAAAATTACATGTGCTCGAAGCCAGCTTTGTGATATGAGGTTATGTTATCAGTTGGCAAGAAAAATAGGTTTGGCAATAATAAGTGGCATATATGAGCGTTAATTTCATAATTTACATTCGTACGCTGAATAACAACTGAAACACAATTAAGTAAAATATTCTTAGCAAAAAGTATGCAGCACGTCTTCATGCAAAACGTATTTTTCATCGAGTCGAGTCGTGAACGTAATTTTTTATTTCACAGTTAGCAAACTGCATAGATACAAAAAAAAAATATATTAACACATAAACCAACACGTTTTTGACCTTAGTATTGTCATTCCATTTTAAACATTTGTTAAAGTGAAAAAAAAAAAACTTTCAAGTGGAACTGACAGTCAAATGTAACCAAATATTCAATTACTCTAGAGGACTGCTGTAATTCAAATACAAGTTCAGTTGTGTCATGTTGGTAGTGATACTGTAGCGATACTTACTTGGTTACTTCATCAAGTACAACTTGGCCTATATAAGTACTACTTATTTGCCATACAAACCTTCGACTATGAAATCCAGCCTAAGCATTAGTGGACCTGGCGCGTGAGACGTTCTGTAGCGTGGCACAGAAAGTATTATTTCTTGTGTAACTATTAAAAAATGTTTCCAATGCGATTATCTACGAAAATTAGACACACTTCAAACTGTGTCCCTATGCTTTTGAAAATGTCGTACGAAGATTAAAAACATGGTTTCCAAGCTCCTCGAAAGTACTAAAAATTACTTTTCCACGTTGCTGTAACTGAGAAAGGTCAACCATAATCGGAAAACTAAATCATAGAAACCTGCGTTCGACTTTACCTCATACTTTCCGCAAATAAAATAACAGGGTCATCGCTTGAAGTCCCTTTGAAAAACGGTTTATACGAAAACACTGCTCGCTAGTTTAGTCCTCCGCGCCTAGAGGCGATGAGGTGTTTGACGCACGTGTTATATTCGACTTACAGTCATCCCCGTTTCCGTGCCTCGAACGTAAAAAAAAATCTAGCGTCCACTAACTCTTAAAAGACACGCTATACTGCATTTTCACAAGAAATACAATATCGGTACGCGGCAACGTTACTGAATGTGAGCAGCGACTAGGAAGAAACTAAATTTGCTGAAGTTTGAAACGTCAGTCAGTTGGCCTATAACGAACTCTGTAACAATGAACACAAGAAAAGCGTAATGTGTTAGCGAAATACAAATGTTTATGTGACTAAGCTGTCAAAAGTGAAAACAGAAAATCAACAACAGTTTATCACCTTGCTTCAAGCCACCAATGCGTGAGAAATGATTATTAGGGTTTTGTATGACTTTACCGTGCCTTCCGAATACGCGTCCAATGTGTTAAGAGCTGCGCTACCTCGCTCAGTACAAGACTTTGAGAGAATGAGGTGCCACAATATTTCCTCGTAAACTTCATGTCCCTACCGATAAGCAAAGCGGAATCGCCCAAGTACATTTAAGTTAAGTGAAATCTAGCTTGCGCTTAAACCTTATTAACGAAATTTGTGTCGTCTTATGTATGCAGACACACAAAAAAGACTGGTTATTGAGAATGCATACAAGACTTTGAAATCCAATTCGCCTGTCAAGTAATCAGCATTAGTTTACTCACTATAGTGTATATAAAATCGCTTACTCTCTTAAACTCTTACATATAATTGTTTCCGAGTTCTCTAGGATGTGTCTTACAAACTGTAATCTATTTGTCATATTGAACAGTTGTTTTGCTATGTTGATGAAAACCAACAATAATACAAACAAAAGGCTAATCACAAGAAAAGTAACGAACAGTTAACTAGAAACAGCTTTTGTTAACATAATATATATATATATATATATATATATATATATATATATATATATCGTACAAATGATTCTAAAAATTGAAGATATCCGATGTACAATGGTAAAAGAAGATCGAAAGTTTTCCATTAAGTACCGACTATAGCAGAATTTTTTTTTTTTTTTAGAAATTAGGTATGGTATATGTTTGATAAGAACAACTAATTCTGGCTTTAATAGCCTGCCCCAAAGGAAATACTAGGCATATGAGATCACCTTTCTGTCTGTGTGTGTGTTAGTGTGTGCATGTGTGTTTTGTGTGTATGTGTGTCCGTGTGTGTGTGCCCCTTAAAAACTTTTGAACCAGTAGACCGAACTGCCTCAAACTTTATACTTTGTAATATAAATTGACTTTTATGTATTTCGTTTAAGCCCTATTCATACTTAAAAAATGGTGGACATTTGAAAATGTTTGATCATGTTAATATCTAAGGAACTGTAAATTGAAATTTCATAAAATTTGGTACGCATATACTACGTACAAAGCTGACCTGACTTTTGTGAATTTCGCGTATCCTGTGCTTGTATTTTCAAAATGGCGGTAATTTTTATGTGTTTAGCTTAGTATTTCATATTTTAGAAAATATTTTTTCAGAATTTCACCAAACTTGGTACACATATAGTACATACAAATCTGACTTGAATATTGTCTATTTAGAATGCTGTGTTCTTATTTTCAAAACGTCAGCCATTTTTATAATTTTAGCACAGTATCACATATCTTAAGATATGTTTATCACAGCTTTACCAAACTTAGTACACATCCTACATGCAAAGCTGACTTTACTGTAGTGTATTTCGTTCATTCTGGGTTGATATTGTCAAAATGGCGGCCATTTTTATATTTTCAGCATAGTATAACATACTATAGAAAATATTTTTCAGAATTTAACAAAATTTGATACACATTTACCACATACTAACGTGAATTGACTTTTGTAAATTTCGTTAATTCATTGTTGATATTGTCAAAATTTTGGCCATTTTTATATTTTTAGAATAGTATTACACATCTTAGAAAATAATTTTCAGAATTCCATCATACTTAGTACACACGTACTACAAATAAAGCTACCTTAACTTTTGTGTTTTTCGTTCACTCTGTGGTCGTATTTTCGAAATGGCGGTAATTTTTATATTTTGTAACATAATATAAAATATCTTAGGAAATGCTTTTCAAAATTTCACCAAACTTGGTACACATAAACTACATATAAATCTTACTTGACTTTTGTGTATTTCGTTTATCCAGTGTTGATATTGTCAAAATGGTGGCCATTTATATATTTTTATCATAGCTTAAAATATATATTAGGAAATGTTTTTCAGAATTTCGTCAAACATGTTACACGTATACTACATACAACGCTGGCTTGAATATTGTGTATTTCGTTCAACCCGTGTGGATACTTTCAATATTGCGGCCATTAATATATTTTTTAAGCATAGCGTCCCGTATATTAGGAAATATTTTTCATAATTTCATCAAATTGGTACACATATACGCCATAGAAAGCTGAATTTATTTTCGTGTATTTCGTTAATTCTGTGTTCATAATTTAATAATTGTACCCATTTTTATAATTTTTTTTTGCGAAATACGACTTTTTTGATGAAATGTTTTCTAAAATTTTATCAAACTGGGAACATATACTACATACAAAGCTGACTTGAATTTTGCATATTAAGTCCATCCTTTTGTAATATTTTGAAAACAGCGATTGTTTTTTTATCTTCATGACAGAAAGTTATCTCAGAAAGTATTTTCCCCATTTTTGTTAAACTGTGTACTCTCATATTTCTTAGCAAGCTGTCTTATATTTAGAGTATTTCGTGTATCGTACGTTTAATTCAATATTATTAATTGATATTCCCAGATTACGTAAATATACAAAATTTGTATGTAGATTTACATAAATGTTTCTAAATGTACAAAGAAATTTGTAAAAGTACAAGTTTTTGTTACAAGAAACGTTTTTGGAAACAGATTTCCAAAACACCTTTTCGGAATAGTACATTTTTTTACTATGGTGTTCAATTTTATGTATCTTCATGACTAACAATCATACTACCACAAGGACATTTATACAATACCAGTTATAGCGATTCCTTGGATAGGCCACGCTTGTGTATGTTTAAGGACCAAAATAGATAGTTCGTTAAGGTTGGCACTAATTAATTGTGTAATGCAGTATCACCTCTATGCAATATACTGAACTCATTTAGTACGCACTTGAATACGGAACTTTCAGCTGTGATAATTTAATATTACTCTTGTAGTGCAAGGGGCCGCGGTGGCCGAATGGTTAGACCATTCGCCTCCCAACAAGGCGATTTGGGTTCGATTCCCGGCGGGGTCGGTCCCCGGATTTTCGCCTGTGGGAATCGTGCCGGACGATGCCGCTGGTTGGCGGGTTTTCTCGGGAATCACCATTTCATTCCGGCGCGGCTCCACACTCACCTCATGTCACCCTTCACCAGCGCTAAAGACCTCGATGTTAAGCGCTGACCCAAATCTCTCACCCACTCTGGTAATGCATTTTGAAGTTCCACACGTGTTTCTATATTTGTGTTTAGTGAGTCCAGGTGATATTTCCGTAGATGTGGAAGCCAGAAAAAGACATTTCAGTCTATTTTAAGATGATAGGTAATCATGCTGAAACGTGCTGAATTTTCTAACTTATCGTAACACTTGAGGAGAAGTGACTGTTCTTTTCGTAAAGCAATGTGCGTTAAATAGCCACTTGATTCGTTGCCTTATGAGGGTGTTGACTACCTATAGCTGTTTTGTTCATTTCAGGCAAGGCAGCGAAGCAGTGTTAACGGCGATACTGTAGTAACCTTAATGTGTTGCAAGTGTTGGGACTTGCGTTATTGAACGTCATCTTTGTGTACTTTCACGTCATTGATGCAATTATGAGCGGGATTATTTCCTTGTTTCCTGCCATATTACGACATTTCTGTAGAGAAACACACATTTCGCAGTACGATTTCTGCGAAATATCGCTAACTTAAGCGTGTTTCCGTAGATACCCTCAGCTCATTTGCCCTGTGTATTTGTAAGAGGATATTTGTTATTTGACAGACCAGTCACAAATAGGTACAGACACGATTATTTCGCGTATTCATCTGGTAGCAGCTTAGACTTCTCAGTCCTATACACTCACTGGCTACAGTCGAATATTCATTGGCTTCTGTAAGTACACGCAGGTACCTCGTGTGTTTGCAACTATTTATTTCCTTATTTATTACTGGTTTGCAGTCGTCAAATGTGTATCAGAACAATTGTTCTCCGATCACAGTAATGACAGTGAAGTATACATCATTGACGTTCAACCTGACCTACAATCAATACGCGAAATACTCGTGACTCTACAAATAGGTTACTGCTCACAAAATGTCCGTAATTCGCAGGCATACCTCGAACACTTGTCAGAGCTGTAAGTATCCAGTCATTGAAGAGCGCGTGAGAAAATGTGTTTTAAATACAACTTGCCGTGAATTTTTTATTTTTCAGCGTAAAATCGGCAGGGACCCGGAATATTCGCGGGTTCAACGACCAGCCGGCTAGACTCCACAGTACCCTCTGTCTTCAGCTACTTGTACATTTTCTGCTGCTCAAGTGAGTGTTCATTGGTCGGACCATCTAAACAAGGAGGAGCAGGAGTCAGTGAGTGTTTTCATGCCGGTCTGTTATTCGTTCGCACTCCTTAAGAATCTTGAAACTTCCGTATCTCTAAAAATCGGATGTCACTTTCTATGACTAGAAGGACGAGTATTTTGCATATTCATCTAGCATCAGCTCAGACTTCTTAGTCCTATACACCCACCGGCCACAGTCGAGTATTAAAGTCCCCGGAAACTTCGCGGATTCAACACTGAGGAGAGGTTGGATTTCTATGTCAAGTATATGTTGGACATTTTTTCGTTCAGGTCGTTGTTAGAGATGATGCTATATCGCGAAATTGTTTTGTGCCAACATACCCTTGAAAACACTTTGGTTTCTTGCAACATATATGATTCGATGATATACTTCTGACATAACGTAGCTGTCTGCAAACCAATAAATGGCATCAAATATTACAATATCGAGAGTCTTATTGGCTCAGTCAAATAGAGTAACAGCTCCAAGTACAAGCTGAAGCCAGTAATCTTCTGGTAAGCTGAACGTGTGTTGAAATCCAACAAACAGCCAAGTTTTCCCACGGTAAACCATCATCTCTGTCGATTATCCACGACCATTGGCATTTAACCGTAGAAACAGGAAGCACATGATGTGCTCTCACTAATAATTTCCTTATTTGCTTGCAGACATCAAAGTTGAACAACTGTCATCCAGTCACAGAAATGACAGTCAAGTATAACGTCCTTGATGTTCAGGATGGCCTAGAACATAGTCGCGAAATATTCGTGCCACAATTTGTGGCTGGTGGGATCCGTGTTCGTCATATGCGTGCGTTGTTCAGCATCTGCGTTTATTCTGCGTCAGTAGATTGTGCGTAGCGGCGATGGGGACACTTGATGCGAGTGGCAGTGTCGCTCTTATGGCTCCCTCTCTTCCGTGCCTCAGAGCCGGGAAACAGCTTCCACTCCGAGCCTCTTGAATTATACACCCGCGCTGTCGGCTCATTGCGTGGTGGAGGGATGTGAGGACGGGAAGGGTTGTCGAGTCGTGCAGCGTAATTAGCGAGAGAGGCGACTGTCACATGTCTCTGCCGGCACACTGCGAGTGTTAATACAGCGCTGCAGCCTGCATGTAGCTATGTCCCACACCTGGAGGAATGATTGTGACGTTTAGCTCTGGGGAATTAACGCCACTCCTCGGAGACAACCCACGTCAAGCGACAGCTTTGCGCCGGGAATATACGTGAATCTAATTAGTGATACTAGAGTTTCGTAGTTACCGACGCATTTAATACTTTTATAGTATTTATTTGCTTTTATTTTGACGTATTACGTATACGGTTGAAAGGAGGTAGGGGTCAGCCAGGGCATGTTAAAGAGGGCGTGGTGCATAATTCAACGCTAATAGCGTTAGTCTATAGCTGTAGGTTTCTTGAAGACAGTTTGCGAAAATTAAACTTAGACAATAGTTTTAGCCAACGTTTTAAACAAAATTGTTTCCATTGTTACGAACTTCTGAGGCACAATCTCTGACGCCGGAACCTCGTGCATTTAACTACGGCACAAAAGATCACGCGTAACGGATTAGTAATTTTGGATAATTATTTACTCATAAAGTTGGCAAATACCATTATCTAGGATTGTCATTGAGTATTTTACCCATATTGGCTACGAAAATATCGTAGAAATCAATTGATGTTTTCAGCGTTTATTTATCTACCACGCATTCTTAAGGGGCCTCATTAAATAGGTTGCGTTTGTGTGTGTGAGCCAGGAGCGGTGAGGTTGCCGTTGACATACGTACGTAATAAATTATCGTCTCTCCGCGCAAGCTACTCAAGCTGGCGTGCAGTGTTTTACTATTAAACTTTTTCCTAAGGAACTTTAAGCGGTGACCACATTATTTTATTTGTGGGAAGCATAGTTCAACGTCTAACACTTGTACCTACAGTTGTGTTTTTCGAATACAGTTGTTACTTTTTTTTTTACAGATACGACAGTCTGGGAAGCTCATTTTTGGCAGTTTTGAGGGGCGAAAATTATGTTTCTAATGTAAATGTTCCGAATTTTTAAAAATATAAGGATGTAGTTCGAAATGTGTATTCTTTTCCTAGATAAACGTATAATACGAGCGTTAAGTAGTTTCGTAAAAAAAAAAAGAGTAGCCGTAACTCGCTGCAACGCCTTCGAAGCGCAGGTAGGGAGGTGCCTCAAGGAACCGTCCCATCGTTCGCATGGAATGATATCAGAAAACCTATCAAAACAGAAATCAGTATGGCTAGAGCCGGTGATCGAACCCGGGTCCTCCCGAATACGAGTCGACTGGTTTACCACTGCTCTTCAATGTTCAGTAACCAATATTTAATCCCAGCATCCAAACACCTTCTGGCCATATGGCATACAAAAATAGAGCAAGAGAAAAGCGTATACTGACGTAATGCACAGTCATGAACGTGTCGTTCATAGAGGCACGAGTATTTCGCGTAATCGTCTGGCAACAGCCTAAACTTCTCAGTCCTATATGCGCTGCGCGAAGTCTAATATCCATTGACTTGTAAACGTACTAGTGAGTAGTAGGTGTAATCCCCAAGACATGTCTCCTTATTTATTACAGGCTTGAAATTGTCAAAGGTGTGTTAAAACAGCTGTCGTCTGATCACAGAAGGAGCAGTGAAGGTTGCGTTATTGGTAGAGGTACGTAAATTTCGCAGATACATTCCAGGTCAGGTTGAACGCCAATTATGTATACTTCATTGTCATGTCTGTGACTTGCTGGCGGCTGTTACGAGACGCGTTTGACTACTGCAATCCAGTAGTAAATAAGGAAATAATGCGAAGTGCTATCGCTTGCTACCTGCTTGTACTGTTATAAGCCAATAGATAATCGATTGTGGCCAGTGGGTGTATAGGACTGACAAGTCTAGGCTACTGCCAGTTGAATCCGCGAAATTGACGTACCTATAGTTATTGGCGTTCAACCTGACCTAGAATCAATACGCGAAATAATTGTGCCTCTAGTAATTAATAGAGACACTGGAAAATCGCGGGAAAAGTTGACTATTTGCTAGGTTCCAACATGCTATATGTAACACTGAAGGTTTTGCACCTCCCTCTTCAACAGACCCAATTATAACTGTACAGTTTTAACACAGAACGTGTGTGATTTGCCAGATAACTGTTCACACATTTCACGATTGAGATACTACAGTTTATTGGCGACTATGTTAAATATTTTAGCGATTTTCCAGCGTCCCTATAGTCATTCAGTGTTGCCAGCAACATTCCTGTGTACTAGCGTACCTGTGACTTTAAGTCATCCTTTTGTATAAGATTACACCTTAAGCCAGACTAACATCCGCACAACTCGATTTTTTGTGTCATCGATCATTAAAATGCCACGCGTCTCAGGGTCGAGGAATGGGGAAATTAACGATTTCCGTGTGGTCATGCACACGTGTGACATGTTTCTTGATATAAACTTTGTGGTAGTTACATAGTATGGCTTCGTAGAAGGAATACGCGAAAATCGTCCTGTTGATCATCTTCGCATGCAGCCGTTTTCAGAAGTTTAACGTGTCAGATGTAAGAAGTGTTTTGATCGTATGTGTTTATTGTAGAAACTATATTACATTTTACGAAGATTGTCTTACAAATTGTTTTGCTTAATCAATTAAGTACGCAGTTTGGTTACTTTACATTTATATCGTCACTAGGCTAATGCGAGTGTTATTAAGTTATTACCAGGGCCAGGAAGATTTCGAAAAAAAAAAAAAAAAAAAAAAAAAAATTGAATTACTTTGTTTCAGTGTCATGCACATCGGCAGCTCTTGTTTGTGGCTATTGGCTGTGTTTGTTTGGTACAGTCACATGGAAAACGACTCGGTGGAGTCAGAACAATGTTAACTGGGGCTGCGGTGGCCGAATGGTCAGGCCATTCGCCTCCCGCCATGGCGATCTGGGTCCGATTCCCGACGGCGTCGGTCCCCGGATTTTCGCGTGTGGGAATTCGTGCTGGATGATGCCGCTGGTCGGCTGGTTTCCTCGAGGATCTCCCATTTCCGAGGACACACTTAGATTTGTCGAGCAGTAAGATCAAGGAACTCAAACGTTGTGATGAAGATATCATTTCGCGAAAACTTACTGACCCTATTTATTACGTGCAATCAAATATGCATTTGTTGGAGCTGGGAAAATATTTTACTTAGGACACGAATTATACTACACAATTAATACAGGATAAATACTCTTATGGCAGAGAGAGGGAGATTATTAAATTACCTTGTTAATTACAATACGTTTGGTTCAAATAACCACTGAAATGTTAGCTCAGCAGTCTCGTATTAATATGGACCTGAAAATTTCACGTTTTATTTTGGGAACAAACTAAAATCCAACTACTATAACTTCGTGTTACTTTCGCTACTGGCCCTCGACTCAGTTCCTGAAAGTCGCTGAGCCAGTAACAAAAACGTAACTAAATGAAGGCCCATATCACCGTACCAACGAACAGCTAATGAACGGCTCTTGTTTGCTTGAGTGCACATATAGTCTTGGAGGCTAGCCTACGGGTCAGTGAACCAGCGAATATTTTTCGGTCTCTACGCATTAGTTATGTTACCATGGCTGATGTCTTCACGGAAAAATACAAGTTTTGTGGCAGTTAGAAAATATTTTGTGGGTATTCACCCTGAAATTTTTTTCAGGTCGTAACAAAAAATCATTTGTTGTCGCCAATAAAATTTTGTGGCTATCACTAATTTTCCTCTCAGTGTTTCCTCGATTACGACGATAGAAACATCCGGACGTCCTGGTAGTGAAGTGACGCGGGAGTCGATATGGAGCATACAGAATACGCCGATAGCGTCACACATCCCCGTATGTAACAACTCGCATACTCGCTTCAGGCTGTCGGAGTGAGTTCTGCTGCCCAGCAGTGGCGTATAGTGGTCGTGTTCGAAGGCATGCGGTACTAAGCAGTGACTATACTCAACACTTTCTTCCAGTAGTGTACAAGAGGCAAGGAACGTTCGCTATTAATATGCCTCGGTCTACATGACACGTGTTTATTGGACATGACAAGTAGGTACATTGAGTCTATGTGCTGAGGGCGTATATAGTCGGAGCTTATATTGAACGCCTTGGAACACGACCACTATACGCCACTGCTGTCCAGTGGTTATTATTTATAAATTCTTGGTGAAGTTGGCATTGCTTGGAAACTATGTTAGGTTGAGTGCTAAAGTGGTATGTCTGCCTGTCTTAGACTTACATTTGACCCAGGGATACTGCAGGGTTTATCTTAATATATAAAATGAAGTGTCCTGACACACTCACTCACTCACTCACCAACGCACAGCCCAAACCGCTGGACCTAGAACCATGAAATTTTGAGGGAAGCTTCTCCTTGTCCTGTAGGCACCCACTAAGAATGGATTTTTCTAAATTCGATAATTAAGGATGTGAAACTGGTGAAATGTGTTTTCCAAGAATCCCTGGTATCTCATTAACCAGGAAAGCTACCATAAATTTTTTAACTTCATAATATTGCCCAAAGAAATGCATATTTGCAAATTTTTTTAATTTGCAAAATTCGAAAATTAAAAGGGCGAAAAGTCGTAAAATGTGTTTTAAAATAATCAGTGATTTCTCCTAAACCAATACAGATAGTAAGGTGATTTTTTCTTTAAAATGATTCTTAAGTAAATATCTAAAAAGTAAGTTCAGGATTTTTCGAAATTTGTCCTTGAAAGCTGTTAAAAAAAAATAAAACGTGTTTTCAAATAATCATATGTACCGTTTATACCCGTTGAGATATCGAGATGATTTTTTGATAAGATTGAAGCTTATGTAAAAATCTACAAATCAAATTCAGGATTTTATGAAATTCAAAAATTAAGGATGTGAAAAGCAGTGAAAAGTTACAGTCTCCCGAAGAAAGAGAGTGATCACGGAGAAATAATTCAAAAGTTGTTTCTTTTTGCCAACCTACTCATAAATAAAACCTCTTTGGACTGTAGCCTGTACATACGAAAGAATTATCACTGCCTGCCTTTAAGAATTCACTCAGGTATCGTATGAAGTTTGTGGTTTGGGAGGGGTGGGGTTACGGGTTTGTATCCCGTGCAAGACTTGGCGACTGGAATTACTATGACATCATACGAGCATATTGCGCGCGCTCTTTACACTGAGCTGAGACAATTAATAGTTCACTGTTATTGAGTACGGTAGCTGTTAAATCCCTTAATCACATATTTTATCCAGAGTTACTGTTTACATTACATAATTTCACGCGGGCAAAGCCGCTGCCGGGTAGCTATTTTATAGAGAAATAAAGACGAATTAATAACAAAGACGTTCTGCAATTAAAGTACGCTCAGCGAAGTGTACTGGATAAATCTGTTTATATTTGTTGTTTTAAAGATATATAGAAAATATAGTAACAACATCAATTAATACTTAATTAAAAGTTAGTTACTCTTTTTATAGTACACGCAGACAAATCCGCAAAGGGACAGCTAGTCTTAATATATAAAATGAAGTGTCCTGACACACTCACGCACTCATCAACGCACAGCCCAAACCGCTGGACCTAGAACCATGAAATTTTGAGGGAAGCTTCCCCTTGCCCCGTAGGCACCAACTAAGGAAGGTTTTTTCGAAATTCGATAATTATGGGGGTGAAAAGGGGTGAAATGTTTTTTAAAAGAATCCTTTATATCTCATTGACCGGGAATGCTATCATACATTTTTTTAACTTCATAATATTGCCCAAAGAAATGCATATTCGCAAATTTTTCGGTTTTGCGAAATTCGAAAATTAAGGGGGTGAAAAGCCGTAAAATATGTTTTTAATTAATACGTGATTTCTCTTAAACCATTTCAGATAGTGAGGTGAATTTTTAAAAAAAAATGATGTTTAAGTAAATTTCTAAAAAGTATTTTTACAATTTTTTGAAATTCGTCCTTGAAAGTTAATAAAAAAACGTGTTTTTTTAATTAATCCTACTTATCTCCTAAACCAGTGCAAATATTGAAATGGTTTTTGCTTTAAAATAATTCTTACATAAATATAAAAAAAGTGATCTCAGGATTTTTCAAAATTTGTCCTTGAAAGCTGTTAAATATAATGTGCTTTTAGATAATCATCTGTAATGCTTATACCCGTTGAGATATCGAGATTATGTTTGATAATAATGAAACTTATGTAAATATCTACAAATCAAATTCAGGGTTTTTATGAAATTCGAAAATTAAGTAGCTGAAAAGCAGTACAACGTTACAGTCTCCCGAAAAAAGAGAATGATCACGGATAAATAAATCAATAGTCGTTTCTTTTTGCCAACCTACTCATAAATAAAACTTCTTTGGACTGTAGCCCTTACATACGAAAGAATTATCACGGCATGCCTTTAACATTCACTCAGGTATTGTATAAAGTTTGTGGTGTGGAAGAGGTGGGGTAACGGGTTCATGTCCCGTGTAAGACTTTGCGATGGGAATTACTATGACATCATACGAGCATATTGCGTGCTTTCTTTACTCTGAGCTAAGAAAATTATAGTTCATTGTTATTGAGTACGCTAGCTGTTAAATGCTTTCATCACATATTTTATCCAGAATAACTGTTTACATTACATAATTTCACGCGGGCAACGCCGCAGCCGGCCGGCTAGTAACAATATAAAAGTGTTACTACAACTCATGTCAACGTGATTTTTAGCTACTTAGTTGTGACGCGTGTATTTGTTCCAAGGGAAAGGTGTTTAGCCATAATTACAAAACTCTGAGTGGCTGTGGAACATTAGACTGGTAAAACTCCCGCGAGCAGAGTGCTTGAGACTAAGGTTAATTCTACTACAGGTTAGAAAAATCAATGTTAAAAGTTTGTCACAGGGATAATTTCTGCCGCTTGAGCGCTGGTACACTGAAAAAAAAAAAAAAAAAAAAAAAAGTACAGTTGTAGGTACTATACTTCTGTTAAAATAGGGACAACAAAACAGTTTGGTTGTTGGTACTACTCTTGACAGTTCCTTCAACAATATGTTCTGTAGACGTTACCATCTGGTGTGTAATAACAACAAGGCTCTTTGTTTCTTCTACAAAACAGATTGTAGAAGGAAGTGTCAAGAGTAGTATCGAGAACCAAACTGTTTTGTTGTCCCTATTTTAACAAAAGTGTGGTACATACGACTATGTATTTTTTTCAGTGAATCAGTAAAGGGTTAAAACTGACCAATCACAGAGCGTCCCGTAATTTTAAGTTACATAAAGTTAATAATTTATTACGCGAAGTTGGTTTTTTGCTTTAAAATGAAGTCAATTTACTACTGTCATTTCCAAGCCAATTTAAATTTAGTTTTATTTCAGTTTCGTATTTTTCTGGCCCCTTAGTGATAGCCGCGAAACTAGCGGCAGAAGTTTTCCCTGTGCCGAACTCTTCTATAAGGAACCACATTTTCTTTCCAACCTGAAGTATAATCAACCTTACTTGAGGCGAGGGATGAATTATCCAGTAGTAAGACTTCAATAATAAGACAATACCCTTGTTGGTTTATTCCTACAATGTATATCAATGCCAAGTGCCACAGCCGTCTTAAGTAGAAGGCCGCGGCCTTAGATCTGGCAACCCAACCAGGATAGGTCATTTTAACACTTCTTTTGTCTCACCAACGACTGTGGCTTCCCCTGATTCGCCGAAATGTAGGGTACAATAACGAATCAGGCAAAGCCATCACCTATATTAAGAGCTAACAGAAGTATGGCCCAATAGGTTTCGCGAAAATATTTTTGCAGTACTTTGTTTCGGTTCCTTACGTGCGCACCTGCATCTCTGCTATGTGGTCAGTGATTGGATGCCTTAACATACAACGTGTGGAGGTTACATCTGCAAATCACATACGTGTTGTGTCACAGTTATCTTTGTACTGATTGGCACAATCAAATTAATAATGACTTTGCACAATTACACTCTGCCAATAGCCATGAAGTTGAGCTGCAGGTGCACACGTAAGACACTGAAACAAAGTGGGGCAAAAATCTTTTCGCGAAAACTACCGGGCCATAAGCAGAAGTGTTAAAATGACTCTTCCTGGCAGGGTTGCCAGATCTAAGGCCGCGGCCTTCTACTACAGACGGCTATGCAAGTGCTCATGATATACTTTAGTATCACTTCACATAAAGCTCGAATACGTTTTTGCTGCCAACGTACTATTCAAATCAGTGTCCTACGCCTTGTGTGATTGGACATGGTCATGCGTCACTATTTAGCTTTTCACATTGCGAATCACAGACGTTCAGTCTTAGCGCAGCCGTTATTACAATTGGTCAAATCAGAAAGGGACACACCATAAACGGGGGAAGGGGGGACGTGGGCAATGAATACGTTATACTGAAGCCTAGTAAAAAGTCCATTTTTCTTTCGATACATCACCATCTCTATCTTAAAAGATGTATCAATAATATTTAAAAAAAAAAAAAAAACATTCGGGTGTGTTCTTTATACTTGGACACCAATGTATAAATTTGAAACATATCTTTTATATGAAATATTCAAAACGCGTTTCTATTTTTGTATGTTGTAAACTTGTTAGTCAAATATGAATAAGTATTACCTATTAAAATAATTAAAAAATAAATCTAATTCGTGTAAGTTTTGTGCTCATTTTTAAAATGAAACTTAAAAAAAAATATACAGTACAGTCTGAACCACGACTTCACATATTGGCATGTCTACTTTGGATGTCGGGTAAATGGAACACAAGGAACGCGATGTGATCTTTGGATCGTACGGACCTATACGTCCAACTCTTGCTCGCTCAGCAATTACCACATAGCCTCTTAGCGTTAGCCGCTCAAATGGCGCCAGTCTCCCTTCTGAGAACTCCTCACCTCTGCGCACGAAAACAAGCTTCTATCGTGAATACGAAATGAGTTTTTTTACAAGGAACTGTACGCGCGCCTTGATCCACCCGGGATTAGAACAGAGGACCACTTGAACCTTAATCTCGCTGGTGACTAAATACACAGGCGCCGGTGATACGACAGAGCGAAGAACATGGAATGAGACGGTATTTAGTAGGTCTCAGCCAGAGTTAACTACAGTCCGAAGTGATAACCATCGATTCTTAGTGAAGGACAGACCTGCGATGTAGGATTTAGGAGTCCGCTTCGCGACAGGAAACAGAGATCTGCATCGACCCCTCCTTCTTTCCCGGAGTCTGGAAATATTTACGCACCCGCCCCCGGCTCAGTATCTCTCCCCGACCTTCGTAATCGCACTTGATCCTCGGAGGGTAAATTATTGGGCAGGCGGGCGCAGCGCCGTCGTTCGGGAAGGCGGGAAGCGACGCACTAAATTCTGCATGGCGGGCTGGCGCGCGACTCGTTCCTCCGAGGTGCTGCACGCATGAACGTCCTATATACACTTCTGTTCACGCATTTCCCAGCTGTGATTGTTGGACGTTCCAGAGGGGAAAAATTCATTATTTTATATTTGTGTGAAACAGTGTTCCTCTTACAAAAAACATAGCTCGGACAGTTTTCTCATAGTGGCATTTCAATGTCAAAATTGGCATGTTTTTAGTTCATACACCCCTCGAAAACCAATAAACATAATAAAACGAAATTATTCACAGTAAATGTACTTGTCACTTGATAGGTCTTTACGTATACAACTATCTGTTCAAACAATGTTTTGCACTTTTAAAAAATTCCTGACATTTTAAGTTTTTTGCTACATTTAGAATTATTTTCTTTAAATACAAAACATACTCCCAAGTAACGTCTGTAAAACTAACTCTGTTTGATACAAGTACAAAATAATGATTTCTTTCTCTCTGGAGTGCCCTTAAGAGAGAGTTCATGCACAATTTTAATTGTTTTAATAATTTTTATACTTGAACGATGTAGCATATATTTTGTAGACATCCATTACGACTACTTTTTACAGTAATGAAAATTTTCTAGCGTTTGTAGTTTTTGTATAATGGAATAGAATATAAAATCCCAAATTTGCGTAAAATGGTTTTATATAAAATCGAAAACCAACTGACATACAGAAATTTAATAATTTACACTAGAAAGCAGTGTCATGAGCTACGGTAAGACATGTACAAAAACGTTACTCGAAACTTGTCGTATTTAAAAAAATTAGGGAAATTTTTAAATTTTTTAGTTTCACATATTGAAATTTTTAAAAAATTCAAAACATTTTCAATGCGGATTTTTATTCATGTATAGACGTAGCGCGTAACACTATTCTTCACTGTGAGTTATTTAATTTACGTAAGGCTCTTGGTTTTCCTTTCTTGTATAAAACAGTTTATGGCAAATTTTGGTTTAGCACGCCACTATACAAAAAATATGAAAGCTAGAAAACTTTCATTACAGTCAAAGTTAGTCATAACGTATATCTATTAAACAAACCATATCTAGTACAAATATAAAATTTATTAAAACAGTAAAGTTTTTGCAGGGAGGCCCCCCCACCCTTATCCTAATCCATCTTGACTTTTGGGTACAACTATGTAAGTTTAACCAAATTAGAGAATAACTTACATACTGTCAGAATTTTAGACATCTTACATCTTTGTTTGTCTTTACAGGTGTTACAGATATAATTGCACTTAGAACGTTCTTATTACTTTCTTAACTACGATTAGACCTGTAACGACATAACGTCCAAAATTGTCTAAACATATACTTTATTCTTCATAATAGTAAATTTACCCAGATTATATGTTATGACACAAAATATGAACATTCAAATGATGGCGACAATCTCCCCCTCTTGAAATTAATGATGCTCGGCCATCTTTAATTTACAATATTTCCCTGCTATAAGCATTCATGAAGGCACATCGACATTTGTGACTTCAAGCTCTAAATGTATGTCTTCTACACCTTTTAACATGTTTAGATAGTGAATTGCTTCAGTATTATCTGACATTTATTGGAATATGAGAAATCACGCATTCTACCTAATCTTCCAACAAATGTCAGACAATTGATAAGTAATTAACTAATTAACAACGTAAAAAAAGTGAAGCAGATTACAATTTAAAGCACGAAATGTCAAAAATATCTATACGCCTTCTGAATATCTTGTAGCGAGAAGAACTTTGATAGTTACAGGCGGTCGTACGACATTCCACTTAAATCTGGTTTTACAAGGACGTGATGTACGCACGATTACCGTGCAGTTTGCTCATCTGGCATTGCAGCTCAGACACTATGTTATTGGAATGTCACAAGGAACGTAAGCGACAGTGCTATTTCTGATAATAGGACGAGCTTTATGTTTCGCTGCAAGACAACGCTAATTGCGCCGTAAAACAACGTGTTTTTTTAACTTTTGCGCTCGTAGTAAACAAATACGACAAAGACTGGTGTAAAAAGTGACAGAAATCTGTGCGAAAAATACCAAATTGGATCACAATTTTCTGCAACATGGTGGTTCAGGTAGAGAATGTGAGACCTCCTTTCTTTTGGTTGGTAGTCTATTTACGTTATTTTGCTGTAGTGCAGATTGTATCAGCCCATTTTTCAGTCTGCATGACTTATAGTTATGAAGTTTTTTACTCTTTACTTTGTACGACGTGTAGGAAACGTGACTGTATTCCTAACGCTCTATATTGGAACATTACTACTAGCGACATATTCCCTTATCTACAGTTTATGTTTCCTATTTGATTAACAAGTTTATTCTTCTTAATCAAGTAACGTTTCCACTACTGCCAACGTGCATAATGCCCCGAACTTTTGATCTTAGATTTGTGGAATAGTTAAGTGGAAAGTAAATAGCTGGCGTGCATATTGCGCTGTTGAAGACTTGCGTCTAGCAGAAGGGGACATGAAATAAGCGGGAAAGATTTCATTGCAATTACTGCTCGTTCGGCTCCGCATGAGGAGCAGAGCAGGAAGTAAATTGCGTCGTGTAAAATCAGTTAGCGGGAGATGTGTGAGTGGTGGAGCGGAAGGGAAATTATTGAGGCATTCAAACCATTCTCGTTATACCACTCTAATGTTCACCAAAAATTGAAGGAAGTAAATCTGCTCGATCTCAAGAAAATGCTATTTGACTTTAGTAACGCAAGGGCCGCGGTGTCTGAATGGTAAGACTCATCTTAGGAACGGGAGATGTTTTGTTATTTTAGATAAGCTTTCATTAGCTTCAACTGTATGCATGTCTGTAATGGAATCTTTCAATTCTATTTTCACCCACTCACAGTCGTCCGAATTGTGTAAAATTTTGCACATGTATTAGGTACCAATGACAGCACATCATAAATATAATCTGCTATGTTCACCCGTAATGTAAAAAAATGTCATCTAACGGCGACAGAAATTTGTCTTAAAATCAAAATCTTCAAACAAACAATTTTGAAATAAATTATTATATATGTCTTCCATTTCATTTTGAGACTAAAAATAAAAAGTAAAATTAGGCTTTAATAATAAAACACGCCTGTATCAACATTATTAAAATAGTTGAAAAAAAACTTTAGAATTAAAGGTTTTGTTCAACAGCGATAAGATTTTCCACAATACCGTATAACTTAATGTTTTGAATAGGCTTAATACAAGACTAAAGCAATTGACAAAAAATTCACTTTATTGTAATAAAAACCTTGAAGTGCTCTCTACATACGTATTGTCTCTACTCACGAATATCTAGCGGTAAACATTTCGTGACAGCTTGTATCAAGCACTTCACACTTTTATATGTTAAAGTTAATTCTATGGTCAGTGACTTCATTCGTATTTTAAGCTTACTGAAAAATTAATTTGTACTGAGCTGTGGAACTTTTAAACAAAACATTGATATTTAAAGGTTATTTTCAGATTATAGTTCATATTGTCACACAAGCTGCTTTTTTTTTACTAATTTAAAATTTCGTATTGGCTACGGAGATGGATGTAGCGTGGGGAGAAATTGTGAGCGCCGAACAATGTTTCCTGAGCGCTCCCAGAATTATTTTTAAGTGCTTGCAGAGCAGCCGTGAAATTCAAAGGCAAGGAAAATGGGATTATCCTGAGCCAAGAAAAAGTACCACGTTTCTCACGTGGGAAATTCGGGAGCAGCCCCAAAGTGAATCGTACTCGGAGTTGTCTAAGCCAGTACGTCATCACTGTCATTTGTTGGCTATGGCCAAAATATGAACCGAGTGTTGCTACTGAGAGGTCTGATTGCAGCGCGAAAGATGCACAACACTCTCGGTAACTTGGTGAACTGCAGCGTAACAACAAGGTGGTCAAGCAAAATTAATTGATATATAGGCGAGTGTCCAGACCTGTACTTCTACGGCAGTGATTCAGGCGCGGTGTTTTTGAAACAATTTTTCTTCTATGGGAATTAAACTACTGACCATAGGATTGTATTTGAGAAAAGTACAGCAAAACAACAAGCGTATATTTTTGTGTTTTACTAATCAGGTTGGTATTTTTCTACATAGATAACTCTGAAAATGCCGTTTTAGCAATTTCGAAGATTTCCAAAAATGTGTTTCAGATTGACTTACAGAACTTTCGAAATCAAGAAAAACATTGTTTAAAGAATGCGTTCCTTTAATAAATAGAAGTGTCTGGAAGAAATTAAATAATGTTCTCATAAAAAAAAATATTAATACGCGACGCACACTTCACCACTGTTAGTGTGTCAGACATTGACTTCTATTAAAAATAAGCCTCTGGCCCACTAACCGCCGTTATATTGGTAACCGACAGTAATTAAAGTTGTGCGTGACTACGTTAGCAGTACAGTGTATTGTTTACTTTATTTCAACTCTTGTTATTAATGATTATGTAAGTTTTACTTTATAAAGCTTAGAAATATTACTGCTGGCTGCATTATATACATATCAATACTACAAATTCATAACATTCATCAAAGACTGCCAATACACTGAAAAATAATAAAGTTGAATTTATCTGAGTAAATGGAAAGCTTCATATACCCGCATGCATACATTAATTTGAAACGAGTCACTGAGACAGATTCTTGAAGACTCTCAAGTAGATATAACTTACCAGGAAGATTGACAGAATATTGCACTGTCTGTAGTGGGTAAATTGTCTTCTTACTTCAATCAACACTAAATTTTTTTTTTCGTCTGCCATTAGCGTGCTTCGAATAAAAAAAGATAAGTGGGTGTTACTTTTATGTCGTCTTAGAAAGCGAAGAGTAAGACTAAAATACAATGAACGTAAGAACCAAAAACAAAAATTATGCAACAACAAGAAAATTTGAATTCAGTTGTTCGAATAACTAAACAAGAAGAAAAATGAAATTAAAAAAAAACTAATTTCCCAAAGCTTCACAAGTTAAAAAGCGCAAACAGTTATTTAAGGGAAGACTACCCATGACACGAAAAACAATGGCGGAACAGAAGCGACACGACCGCCACAACACTAAAAACAAAATATGTCTGCCAATCAGCACCAATGTTTTTTGTGATCTCGACAAAAGTGGCGAGAATTCCGAATACAAATTATAT
This sequence comes from Medauroidea extradentata, assembly GCA_003012365.1. NCBI lineage: Eukaryota > Metazoa > Arthropoda > Insecta > Phasmatodea > Phasmatidae > Medauroidea > Medauroidea extradentata. The sequence goes on from PNEQ01047639.1 coordinate 28,610, forward strand.
GGATTTTATTCGAGTCAGAATTTAATTTTGTGCCGAATGTTGGTCAAACTAGAGAGTTGGTAGTATATTGCGTTTGTTTATTTTAAGAGAGATTTTGCTGGCTATCGTGAAATAATCATAACTTTTTTAAGCAAACTAGTAATTCTTTATTTAAAATACATTACAAATAAAAATTTTGCAACACTGGCATTCATTCCGAAGTTAATGTTTAATGTTTTTAGTGTCACTTGGATAATTATACAAGTATTTAAGAAAGAATGATACATAACTGAAAAAAATAACTTAAAACATACATTAAACAATATTTCCGCCTTACTCATATAACCTTATGAATCACGAGTTGACCATGCTTTGGTTGATATCAGTTTATACGTAAACTATTTAACATTCCAGAGTAATATCAGCATATGAATAATTTTCAAGTAAAGTTCATAAAGGTTATATTCTTGCGGCCGAAACTGGCGATAATCAATCTTTTTGCAGTAATTTTTTGCACAAAACTCTTGGTGAAGAAAAAAATATATATGTGACGTACGAAACACTTTTATGACTCACTCAGAGCGCGAGAATAATGTACGTTAGTCAACAGAGACTTTCTACTAGAGGCTAGGGTCGGACTAGATACTCGCGGTGTGTCGCCCTTATCTTATCTTTTCGATATTTGTCAACCTCGAACACACCTTATTTTATTGGTTTTGAGCCATTCTATTCAAATTGTATTAATAAAGCATAGGATACATACTTGGCAAACTGCTTGACATAAATAATAATTGAATAATCTATTAATTTGTCATGCAGAAAATTGTTGAAAGTTAACCTATAATTCGCTTGCAATGATTATGCACAACAAGCAATTTACCAAGAATATATTCTAGGCTTTGATAATAATTTAAATTACTATTATGGCTCAAAACTGAAAATAATAAAATTGTCTAACATTTGAAGAAAATGTTGATAATATGTACGTTGCTAGTAATGGAATATTTCATTAATTTGTCTCTTCCCCTTAAGACTGTTAAAGTGTCCAATTTTTTTTTCAGAGTTTTAAGTGTTTAACATGGTTTTGCGGCTTTAAAGGAAATAATTAAACCTATTGGAAAAAATTGTGTATATACTTTTTAATCACAGCTATGAATATGTCAACGTTAAATATTGTGTACAGGAAATATAAAGAAAATTATTAGTCACAAATTATATACTTTACACTGGCTCAAGTGCTTATTGAAGTTATATAAACTTCAAAAAGAAATTCCTTAAATCGTAGATTTGGTTTGTCTTCAAACAGCGTTTAATACTTGGCTACGCTTACTTTGAGTTTAATCATAAAATTTAAAATATAACTCCATGTAAATTCGGGAATGAATTTCAATTAAGGTTCTTTATCGTGTACTGGTATCTTCAGAATTAATTTTAAAATTCAAATCATGGTAATATAGCGCGATTTGAAATTTGCATTGGAAAATGTATATAAACATAATAATTCTTGTAATTACCAAAGTGTCTTGAAATATTGTACCGTTCTTTTTAAAACTTTTCTCACAATAGTAGGCTTCTCGATAAAATATAGCAAAAATATCTAATATTCTAAACATGTTGAAAATAGTTGTTAACCACTTGGAACCGTGCGAGGTGGCGCAACGATAACAAGTTGGACTCGCATTCGGGAGGACCCGGGTTCGATCCCTGGCTCCGACCATCCTGATTTAGGTTTACCATGGTTTCCCGAAGTCGCTCCAGGCGTATGCTGGGATGGTTCCTTAACACAGGCCATGGCCGACT
>PNEQ01047639.1:30488-46710 GCA_003012365.1 Medauroidea extradentata
TGTGTGCGTGTGTGTGTGTGTATACATAAACATAATTTTAAAATTTTATTTTGTTCGAAAATATTTGTGTTCTGACAAAGAATGTTTGACTAGATTGCACTTTCACAACAATTCAATTAGTGTCTGTCTTATGGGTTGCACAACCTCTAGAGCAAGTTCATAAAATGATTGTCTGATGTAACGTTCTTACTGCAACATTTGAACGTGACTATAGATGAGTGAACGAAAACTGTACATAAAAAATCTTTCTACTCAGAGGGAAAGATAGATGTGTACCTAACAGCAAATATAGTAGACAAAATCACTTGAATATATTTCTTATATTTTCTTTATAGTTAATTCGTTAATTTTTGAATGAAGCCTAGGGTTCGTTATATGTATTTGGACCATTATTATTAATTGCACAACATAATTAAAATAGTTCGTTAAAGTGTACTACAAAATTTCGCGTAATAGTAGCAAATCCTAAACATAATTGCACTCACTGCACGGTAGGAAAGAAGTAGTGATTGCTCTAAAATTGCATGATAAAACAAAAGTAAATTGAAACAGCCAATAAAATGTAATTTCGTAACAACGGAAAAATTATATGTACTAAAAAAAACCTAGAACGAAACTATTAATATTTATTTTTGCTTTCATTGGCTCAGAAATTTCCGAACCCACATTTGCAGCAAAACGTGCAAAGAAAAAAAAATCCACCATCCTCGTATTGTATTATTGTGATTTAAATTGCATACGAGCAAAAAAAAATGGCGTGTTGCGGAGGACGAAGTAATATCCTCGTAGCCGATGTAAATGCGGAACTTTTCGGGGTGGAAAGTATTTGAAAGAGCCGGTTTAATCTCAGTATTACGCTATTTATCAGTGTTACTATCCGGTCTCCCGATACACGTGCGTATATGTGTGTGTGTTTGTGTGCAGTGCCATTCGTATAATTAATATCGACGGACTGAATCTCCCCCCGCCCGCACGCTTTTAAAGGGTTCGTATTTTCCGAGCAGGACGTTACATTATATATAACATAAACCTCCCACCCCGACTTTTAGGATCGGCGAGTGGGAAGAGTAAAAAAGTCGCTTTATACCTTCAAATTTTGCCGCGGCCAAAGCTGCAGTACGTAATGGCCCAGTCGTGAAGTGAGGGGTAAGTTATTTGATAAAAGAGGGGAGGAGGATGGGTTGACGGTCGCGATTATAACATATTCTTGAATATTTCAACGCAGCTACTGTGGACATCGCTGAAGGAAGGGGGAATCAACATTTTCTTACAATCTGAACGGCTTTCTTTTTGGGCATAGCACACTGCAGGCGAGTGTTTCCAAGCTGCAGAAAATATAATAATATTAGCTGATGTCAACAAACAATTAACAAACATACAGTTCTGGAAAGGTATATAGTGAAACACTCGCCTCGCATTCGGGAGGATCCAAGTTCGATGCCCGGCTCCGGCCATCCTGATTTCAGTTTTCCAGGGTTTTCCGAAATAACTCCAGGTGAATGCTGGTATGTTTCCGTAACAAAGACCATGGCCGACTCCTCCCCCCTCCCCCTCGTGTACTTCTACCAAGGCCTTGGGCTGTTTGAGTGCATGCAAAATTAAAACCAAATAGATATAAATAAATAATCGTATAGAGAAAGACGATATAAAACACACAAATTAATTCAGGAACAGAATATAATCGCATAAAGAAAACCTTTACAAAAATACACACATAATATCACAACAAATTAAGGTGTTTTTTTTTTTCAACAGGACAACATTCGCTCTCAAAGTAGCGTATGTAAACCAAACACGGGTGAGTTCATAATACTAACCAATGGCACGAATCGTTGAAAGATAACATTTCTTACGTGTGGCGCTTGTGTCCTTGTTACACAGGCACTATCCCAGGCGTCTCCACGGAGAGTTTTGACAGATTTGTGGGGAAGTGTGTATGGGGAAGAGTGCGTAACGAATTTACCGAGTTTACCGAGGCTTTATCCCCAATCAAATTTAGAGTACGCTGTTGAAGTCATCAACGAGACCATGCCCCTCCTCCCCCCTTCTATCGTCCACGGTGTTCTATCCTCAGTAAAACTTTAAGCGCTAACTTTTCAAAAGTCTAGTAAAGCACTTTTTTTTCGGTTAAAAGAAACGTTAACGTAATCTTCTTCCGATGAGTGCCCGCTTCATGGTTACGGAAGTAATTATTCAAACGTCAGATTATGAAAATGTTCCCCTTTTTTTATTAATTTTGCGTGAAACTGTCCGCATGCGTGTGTTCCCAGGCGAAATAATATTTATTTAAAAACAAAACATTAAATTCAGAATAACCCTGCAGTCAAATTACGCACGAGTGTTCGCTAACGTTTTGTGTAAATTGCGGCAAATGTAATTTCGCTTTATTTACCCCATGGAATATTTTCAAGTAAAAAATTCCGTAATATTTTGTTTCATCCACTTTTGCGTGCGAATTGCTGTTTGAAGTTACGTTTTAAAACATGTTCACTACTGTAATAAAATTACAGCAATAATTATTCGCTCATGCTGCGAAACAGTCATTGGCAAGTACAATATTATTTCACTTTAAATTTAAACATTTTATTACATTGTGGTCCGAAACTTTTTAACAGGTAAAGTTAGTTTTGTATCTTTGTAGCCAAAGAATGCTATTTGTTATTACGTTCGTTAGGTAGCTTATACGAAAATTATCCTCGTTCATAATTTAGAATCTGTTGCTTTGAGCTTTAAATTGTTCAAGATTATATACGTTTACCCAGACGTAGAAAATAACACGTTATGTGCTCCTTTACTAACCTCCATTTTCTCATTCTTCGAGTCATACCACTTTACCCAAACACCTCAGAGTTATAAAGGAATTGATATGATGTATTAAAATAAATATTTCAACACAGACAATATAAATATGCAATGTGAAGGTAATAGTTTCGATGATAAAGTTTGTTCATGTACGAACACATACATTTTACTAGCACAGAATTTAAAAGTAAATAAGAAAACGAAAATGAAATAATAATGTAGGCCTATGTGGGGCGGGGTTCAACCCTTGAACCCTCGTCACAAACGTATTTAAGGGGACCTAACAATATTAAAATAAAAAAATGTTTTAATTAATATTTACAGTACATCAAAAGAATTTCCCTGCATGAATTCAAGGCACAATCTAGCTTATCGACGGAATGCTAGGGGTATGTGGGTGACGCCGCAATAACTACTAGCCTATAATGAGCACAGAGGAAATTAATGGAACGTAAAGTAGGGGCGGTAAATAAAAAGTGCTCCATTCAAAATAGTCTTACTTTAACCGTTCCTGCCTCGGCCGGTGCACACTATAATTACGACCGACGGAAAGTATAATATCACAAAAACGTAATAGAAGAATCAAAAAGGCTGCATGAATATAATTATTGTGACGTGTTAAAGAACCCTTGTGTACACACCACATACCTCCAGCATTCCGCCGACTTGAGTGAGCATCGGAGCCAGTCGTCACACTCTTCACTGACACAACAGCAACTGGACACAATTTTAAAAAGCAGTCTGTCGGGCGTCCCTAGCGGGGGCCAGGTGCACTACACTCCTGACGTCAGAAGTGCCGGCCTCTTCGCGGGACACAGAGTCAAGCACCACTAAATATCTCCTACCATCACTATTACCAACTTGGAAACTCAATAAAAGTGCGAGCACAACCATATTCACATATGGTACCACACATGGTCGCCACATATATTTCTGAACTGAAAAACCCTATAATTTACTTCCGTCCGTAAGTGTAGTATTTTGAGTAAAATATTTTTCATACGTCAGCTAAGTGATACGTGAGATTTTACACACATACGTATGCTAGCTTACTTTTTTAATTGGTTGACTGTTTCTGAACCTGGCCATTGATAAGGAACTTCGATATCCACGCAAAAGATTTTATACCAGCTTGTTTTAGTGCTTCACGTACACATATACATCAGCGACGTATAACATTTGACTTGCCAATCAGAATAATGTATCTGAGGTACCACTCGTCTGTGAGTTGCCGAGAGTAAAAAACATATCCAATCGCTGACCACGAAGATGAACTGCACATGTGCACATAAGACGTTGAAGCATATTTTTGCAAAACATATTCGTGAAAAATCAAGGGTCCATACACTGAGGAATCTGAACTAATAAAGAAGTGCATAAAACAGTCAGTTACTTCCAAGCTGCCTTGTCAGCAGGCACACGTTGGAACAGTAACCATTGAACACGTATCTGAGGACATACGGAAAGGCCTATGTAATCATGATGCCAAGTTGTTGAACCAGAGAAATTACCGTGTCACTACTAATAGCGTAGAGGCACGATTATTTCGCGTACTCATCTGGTAGCAGCCTAGACTTCTCAGGTCTATACACGGATTGGGAATTGTCGATTGTTCATTGGCTTTTAACCGTGCATGCGGATACCACGTGATTTCAGCACGAGTTATTTACTTATTTATAGGAAAGGAATATTTCGCGAGTTCAATGACATACGTGTTAGAATCCATTGTCCTATATATACTCAAGCCCCGGCGATTTGACTACTAGCTGCTACTCACTGGAACAACAGACAATGAACGAATGGACGGGCTTGAGTATGCATAGGACGATGGATTGTAACATGTCGGTCTCTGCACTCGCGAATTATTACTTTCCCTACTTATTTACCAACACCTACGGTACGTCACTGTAGCTTATGCAATTGGACTACTATTTTGACACAGCTTAGATGAATGAAAGCCGTCAATTATTTTGTAAATAATCCGTGAAGCGGTCAATTTCCACCTGCTTGTATGGTTAGAAGCCAATATATTGTTCCCATTACGCTTACAGGACTCTGAAGTTTAGGCTGCTGCCGAAATTATTCACAAAATTCACGCTCCTCTAATAATAGTGTGTTTTGAATCTGTGTGTTTCAGCAAGGCAGATCCAGTTACCGTACTGAGCTGACATTACCGAGGGTTAAGATAGATACTGCAGTGGGTGTACTTATTCTCCGGTAAAGTAATTTATAATCTTAAAATATGTATTTTAATTAGAAGATGTAATGTGTCATTTAAGTTTTTTGTTTTACTGTCGGCAACAACTACACCCTATAATTTTTCTAGTGCTTAGAATGTTTCACTATTTAATATGTATTAAATAGGTTTTTTTGTTCGACTTAACACACACTCACGCCTCATTCGTGAATATTATTTTTCCAACCACGTATGATTAAATACGATGTAGACTACTTGTTAATATTGAACTTTTCATGCATGTGTGTTTCACTCGTATATGTCACAGAGTAGGTCTTGCTCTTGTTGGACTAAATGATTTCCCATTCGGCAGGTAACCGATTATTTTTTACCTCGTGCAGCAGTTTTACTTCTGAAGTATGGTAAAGAAACGTGTCATTTTTGGCCAGATATTATTTTTATATTTATAACGTGAAAAATCTTGTGCCATGTGTATATATTGAATCTGGTTACTCATCCTTTGTAACGTATTTAATCGTGCCTTTACTAATAGGTAGAGACCTGAACAAGTTGCACTTTCATACACGGAGAAGCTAGAATTCCAGCAAGTGTAAGTTCTTGCTACTTTCACAATTAGCCGTTGACTTGTTTGACACCACCTTGAAGTCGATGAAATAATAATAACAATTTAACAAAATGCAAGCTCATTTCACTGTGTCAGCGAGCAGTCAGTGAACAGCTGCTGCCTGCTTGAGTTCGCAGAGATTCTTGGAGGCTACACGGAGAAAAATGTTTGCTATAGTTAACCATACGTAAGTTTGCATACGACGAAACAAAAATATATTTTATCAAACAAAATATTTGTTGGCTGAACGATATGTTTAAAGCGTAACAAATTGATTTTGTAGGTCTGACAAAATTCATGTTTAACGGCACTAAACCCTCCTGTTGAGATTACAAAATCAGTCTGGCAACCATATATTTGGTTGATTCAACGTTTTGTTTCGCCATACCTATACGAACGCATATACTGTTGACTCAACCAAACCTTTATCTCTGTGTAGCCTACAGGTCAGTGAATCTGCAATTTTTCCCGTCTCTGCTAATAAGTGTGGAGATAGTGATTTAGAAGCTATTTACTATAGGTAGATGCCGGAAAAGTCCGCGGGTTCACTGAACTGTAGGCTAGCCTGCAAACATATCTGAATACTCCAGCAGACAGCAGCTCCTCATTGGCTGTCGCTGACACAGCGACTTTCACACTATCGGACTTGCACTTCTTTGCTTCTTCATTGTTGGTTCATCACTGTACCGGAAGTATTACATATGTCAAGGATCAATTGCGAAAATAGCATGAACTTAGCTTGTGTCGAACAGAAAACGCGAATTTTTCATGTGCCCGTACATAGGTTGAAATTAAGTGTGTACATGTCGGACATGTTGTTTCAGGCGCGTCGCCATTCGACTGAGCCAATGAGACTTCTAATACGTCACTAGAAAACCATTATATTTATGCATAGTTGGGTTAAACATAGTCAAACAGTTGTCTTACACGTATATAAGTCGCAACATACGACATTTTTTGAATAATATTTCAGCAGCAAACGATTTTCGTGATTTATTACTATCTAAACTAATGAGGATCTTGAAGAATTTTTCTACACTTTTTTTCAAAGTAGACTGATCATAAACCCGTTATAACTCGTCCAGTTACTCTGATGTGTTGCGACTACTTCGTTAAGTGTATGAGGGAGATGGTAGAGATGTGACCCTACTGGGGCGGTTTTTTTAGTAGGAATTTGTTGCATTGATGTAAACGACGGAGCTTCAAGTCTGAAGTCCTTATCTTGCTCAGCGCATTTTTTTTATGTTAATGTTCTCAGTCATTATTAAAAAGGAAGTCAGGTTACGTCTATAATTGAGTAAATTTAGTTCCAGTTGCTCTTCTCTGATTTAAGTGCTTATTATACGATTACAACCTCTTTACTCGTAGACCGGGACCATATCATGTAGAGAAATACTTTCGTTTGCTTCTCTTTTACATACATACCATAAATTGTTGCAACTGTTTTGTCACCGGTTTTCTGGCGGAAGGTTTACGTTAAATCCACGTATGAATAAACGTCTACCTGCATAGCAATAATTTTCTCCGCAAAATTAGAAGTTTAAGTGAAGCTTACATCTTCACTGGTACTTATTCCTGGCAAGTAGTGTGAACTCCTGGAGCAGAAGCAAGCATATCTGTACAGTACACAGATATGGTCTTATTGTACCAACCTTGTATGCAGTTAAAATACACCTAAGCTCTGTACAGTACACAGATATGGTCTTATTGTACCAACCTTGTATGCAGTTAAAATACACCTAAGCTCTGTACTGTACACAGATATGGTCTTATTGTACCAACCTTGTATGCAGTTAAAATACACCTAAGCTCTGTACAGTACACAGATATGGTCTTATTGTGCCAACCTTGTATGCAGTTAAAATACACTTAAGCTCTGTACAGTACACAGATATGGTCTTATTGTAACAACCTTGCATGCAGTTAAAATACACCTAAGCTCTGTACAGTACACAGATATGGTCTTATTGTGCCAACCTTGTATGCAGTTAAAATACACCTAAGCTCTGTACAGTACACAGATATGGTCTTATTGTGCCAACCTTGTATGCAGTTAAAATACACCTAGGCTGAGACGACCACAAGTTATCTCCCTGCTAGAGATATCCCGCAAGTATCTCAACTATTCTAGACCCAGACGTACCAGATAATTGCTCCAACTTACCTCAAAACACACACTAATCCGTTAATACCACAACGGCCGTTAGTTTGCATGTTTAATGTGTTGTTACTTTAACAAACAGACCTACTTTAGCTTCTCACACTTATATAGTGATTAAGGTTCCCAGTAAGATTACCTTTATAATATATATTTCCTCATGCCGTTCGTTTAATCTAATCTTGCTGACCGTGTAGGATATTTACTCATTATTAGAACACTGATTCATATTACGCAGTATCATTTAACTGCACATGTCTTTTATGCGTACGAGTTTATGCTGTACGTATTTTTGCTTTCTTACCGAAACCCAATAGTACCAAGCGTATTTTTAGCGTGTCTTTGTTTCATAGAATGAATAATAGCAACATTAAATACGTTACAAAGGATGAGTAACTAGATTTAATATACACATGGTATAAGATTTTTTTCACATTATAAATATTAAAAAAATATATATATATCTTGACAATATTTCTTTGCCATACTTCATGAGTAAAACTGCTGCACAAGGTAAAAAATAATCGGTTACCTGCCGAATGGAAAACATTTAGTCCAACAGGAGCTTAACTAATTCTATGACCTACACGAATGAAACCACATGCGTGAATAGTTCAAAAATAACAATTAGTCTACATCGTATTTAATCCTACATGGTTGGAAATACCATATTCAAGAATGAAGTGGGAGTGTGCTAAGTCGAATTAAAAAAAAAACACATTTTAAAAACCCTATTTAATACATATTAAATAGTGACATATTCTAAGAACTACTAGGTTGATGGGGTGTAGTTGTTGCCGACAGAAAAAAAAGCTTAAATGACACATTAAATCCTCTAATTGAAAAACATATATTTTAGATTATAAATTACTTTATCGGAGAATAAAGAAACCCACTGCAGTATCTATCCTAGCACTCGGTAATGTCAGCTCAGCACGGTAACTCGATATACCTTGCCAGAAACATGCAGATTCAAACACATTAAAAATACACTATTATTAGAGGAGCGTGAATTTTGTGGATCATTTCGGCAGCAACCTAAACTTCAGAGTCCTGCACGCCTAATGGGAACAATATATTGGCTTCTAACCGTACAAGCAGGAAGCAATTAACAGCTTCGCGTATTATTTACGTAATAATTGATGGCTTTCATTCGTCGTAGCTGTGTCAAAATAGTCGTCCAATTGCATAAGTTACAGTGATGTACCGTAGGTGTTAGTAGTTTTCGGGAAAAGATTTTCGCACAACTTTGTTTCAGTGCCTTACGTGCGCACCAGCATCTCTGCTTTGTGGTCAGTGATTGTATGCCGTAACACCCAACGTCTGGAGGTTAAACCCGCAAATCACAGACGTGTTGTGTCGCAGTAACTTTGTTATGATTGGCACAGTCAAATGAGACACACATCTGCACTAATACACTCTATAATGACCATGAAACAGCAGTGGCGGCTAGTGGGTTGTTGCCAGGCGGGCTGCAGATAGTCGGAACTGTACACTCTTAGTGAACGCACCGTAGACCAACGACCATGAAATTTTTGCCGGCTACTAGATGTGTTGTGACCACTCAGTAGTAAGGGGCACCTGCACATCAGCGTGTCAGTGGCTGTAGAGTCAACCAGCGCACAACCCCGTACAACTCTTGGCAACTGCAGCCCTACCTGGCAACAACCCACGAGTCGCCACTGTGAAGCAGAGCTGCAGATGTTCATGTAAGGCATTGAAACAAATTGTTGCAAACTTCTTTGCACCAAACATCACTGGTTCTACAGTTAGTTTACAAAAGGAACGTAAGCATTGACCGAACTCTCTTCCCTGAAACAATCACTTCACCTCACGCATGAAGAGTCGCGCGAGCTGACAGCTGACGACCAACGTGCAACAGCTACGAGAGGTAACCGAGCACGTCCGACGCGAAGTTGACGGCGACGACACTGTGAATATTTTATATGTCGCCCGGGAAACAACAGATATCGGTGAACAATACATGTGGCGTTGTGACCAGCCGTCAGGCTGATGTTTATTAGCTGCGTTGGGAACTGTACGGCAGTTCCAGTCTACGGCCGCAAGGTGTCATCAAATATATTGCGATACCAGGTTGTTAAGTTCTAGAAAATATCTCGACATGTTTCACTAGAACGCTTAGTGGCTTGGGTCGTTATTATATTTGCTAGAAATATAGGCCTACAACCAGCAAAAAGTAGGTAAGCATAACGCCCACGGTGCGCTAATAGTACTCAATGAATGAAGAGATTTTGGTCAGCACTTAAGGGGGATTATTCCCTAAATAAATAATGTTAAACTGATCTTTAAATTATTTATTTTGTAGTAGACATAAAAGACAAGTATTGGAGAAACATAATTTTTTTTAGAAAAAAATTTTTAATATATGTTTTGACACTTTAAACGAACTTTGCATACTAATTTTGCAGCCATTGCAGCAAGAATCAGAATAGAAATTTTTACTAATTACTGCATTCACTTGCTAGATTAAAGTACGAAAAATTGCGTGTCACATTCGGTTTTTAAAAACAGTTGTTTGAAACAGTTTACTGATGCATTTTACATACTAATGTAAATGCATTTTTTCATAATTTTTTGTTATGTAATTTCAGTAGCAAATTTAGGCACTTTAACCAACGATTTGAAACAAAAATACTACACCATATCATACTGTTGCATTTAAATGAATTTTATAAGCAATAATATTGCAGTTTGTTAAACTGGTTCACGAAATGTAGACATAAAATCAAATGTATGTAACGATGTGTTAGGTCCCCTGTAAAGTGCTTCCATCTGGCGAGAAAGACAAGAAATATTTGAACTGAACGAAAGCGTGTCCCCCCCCCCCTCCTTCCGCCAACTTTCGGACAGGACTTGTGTCACGTACAGTTGGTAGAAGGGTGCGGAGGTGGGGCGCGAGACAGCAGTACCGTGAGAACGTGACAATAAAAACGCTTGCAGACAGACTGGCTTACACTGTTGCCATATCCTTCGAAGGTTGTCATAAGATCAGTACGGCATGCCCATGTGCCTACCAGCCGTGTAGGCAGGCCGCTGAGAATGTGAGTTCTTGAGTGTAACACTTTCCTCTAAGGTATCTGTTATTTATATTCACTTTATTTACAACATATTTTACTGCTAATGATATCTTTTTAAACGATATTTATAAAGAACGTTTTAAAAAGATTAACAACAGTTAATCATATGAAACAACAAAGCAGGAGCGTGGCATGATATTAGTTTACCAGGAAGAAATTTATGTATGTAATATATTTCATAAAAGTATATCATATATCACTTTTACGTAATCCGTAATGAAAAGCAAAAAATAAACAATATATAACTATTCGAAACACATTTATGTTTCTTTTATTTTTCGTTTACTGAGGAAATTAAACAGTAGCGTAGTTCCTAAACTGAACACAAGCTGTGTTGCCAAGAGTAGTTCAAATACCTACATCTACTTGAAATTCTCACTAACCTAAATTACAAATTGGTATGTTTGGACACTGCTAAAACGTAAAGTGGTGCAAGTACAAGCATAATTATCACGCTTGAGTAAAATTTGTTTCGAATAGAAACTACTTTTTTTTTTCAAACGATATTTGAGGTAGCTCAAGATATGTTTCTGAAAGATACGCAGTAAAATTTGTTTTAAAATTCAACAAAATATAAATGGCACAGATTTTAGAGGAAGGCGTTACACTGAAAAACACAGTATATATAACACTTTACTATGAATACATACACATAGTTTATTTTGAACATTAACTTTGTACTTTTCGTATAAACATTGAGACAGAACTGCATTTATGCAAGACACCACACTTAAAAACACACAATTTTCTTTATATTACACTACATTGAAAAGCATACCATAAAATTGGTTTTGATCATAAACTAAATATTTTTTGTGCAAATTTTCAGACAGTGATAAATATAGAGAAAAATTTTCCGCAGCCAAAATAACGCATACAAATTTCACTCGAATACAGTACTGTTCCTATTTTAATAATTATTTAGCTTAAGCGCTGTTGCTGAAAATAAGACAAGGCAATAGAAATTTTTAAAAAAATCCTCTTACCTTAGTTCACTGCAATGCATATAAAGTTTCAACTGTCGCTTTCAAGAGTTTCAATTTCAGATTCGTGATATGACGAAGCCTGATGATGAATGTCCTGGTAAACACAAATTTTCGCAGAGATTTAGATTTTACGGACGGAAACTTAGGCAATAACATTTGAAAAATGTGTTTTCACGATTCCTTTCTTTTTAACTAAAGTCTGTCCATGACATAAGTTAAACAATCACTCAGCAGTTGCAACAATACTTATTTTTTCTGACGGTACAGCCAGTCCACCAGGGCTTAGTGCTTCAATCCATCCTCCAAAAAAATACTGCAATGAATATTTTCAAATAGTTGCAAAACAGTACAAAATACAAATTAAAATAAAATTTAATATTTCCCTACCATTTGAAGTTGATGAAACAGAATCATTTAGAACATATGTTGGAAAATGTAGCTACATATCCCGCGCTGTATCTCGGTACTGCTTTATCTTGTATTGAAATTTCAGCCAAGCCCTTGTCATTCTGAGATTTTTACGATTGTCTATGTCACGGTTTACACTCACAATGTCTCTGTTTCGGCATTTTGAACCACTCTGACAAACATCTGGCTAGTTAGATATAGTTGATGATTTTTTTTTCATGTTCGGTAATAACAGCTGATGAACCGAACTTTGGTATTTAATTTCCTAACACAAGCATTCTCGGTCATTACTTGAAATCTGTTGGTGTTGGATTGTCTTATGTGTATCCAATATTCCATATTCTAGAGAACATATTTTCTAATTTACGCAACTTGTCATAATAAACTACAGCATTTCAGTTTTTAGCAAGTAGCTATACGTTTCCATGAATGATAACATGGAAATCAAAATACCTTTTTGGAATGGCATTATCACTTTTTTCGGAAATTCTCATTTCTGCAGTAACACTTTTAGTTTAATTAGAACTATTGTTCTGTTGCTCTGCATGCACACTAAATGCGCTGTGCGAAGAATTTTTGTAGTCATTAAGAAATCTTGATTTCAAAATATAAGTGTTGCCATATGGTGAGAAACTACGTGGCATATTTAACTTTTTGACGTACACTTTTCTGGCCATTGCTACTTATACCATTCTGTAAGGTCCTAACGCTCGATCTTCTGTTTGTCGTAGCAAAGTCGAGAGCAGATATTATTTTCATTGAACGAGAAAACCGTCGAATTTTCCAGTGAAATAATCGTTTTCGATTTTTTTTTTTTAAATCAGGTTGACACAAGTTCCTTGTACATTTCCTCAGAGTAAACAATCCAGGTAACGAAATCCCAACTGTTTCAAAGGCAAATATACGCTTTCCGGGAAACTGAACGCAATGTGATTGTTGCTGCAATGTCACTGTCTTTCCATCTTGCTTGCCCTTTTTTCAGAAGTCATTCTATTTGCTGAATTGTAAAAACAGTTTCTAAGATTTTATGTACCTGAGTCCTAATGGCTTCAGGACAACGTTTGTGATTAATTTTTAAATTCAACAACTTTTGCATTAACTGCGCGCATTTTGTATTTTATTTCCTTCTGCTGAATCTTTGTCCTTAAATTCTTACTGTAGTGCGTTTGCCTTATTTTTAAGAAATAAAACTTCTTGCTGCAAATTTTGTAACTAAGTACTGATACTTATTTCATGTGGTGGTGGACACGTTTAACCTTTCATGTATGATTATGCTAACATGGACGGTAGAAAAATATTTTCAGAAAATAATTGAGGCAACGAAAAATTAACGCCGACGTTGTGAGAAATTTTGAATGAGCTAGCCTTATCAGGCTAGGCAAACCCAGTAGGCTATATTAACAGTCAATTCATAGCTATCGCTATGTAAGAAATAGTAATTTATAAAAAAAAATATATATACTAACTTGTTAATATATAGAGCCGGGCCAAATCGCGATGAGTAAAAAGACAAAAACATGACAAACTGACCGTATTATTTTGCTCTACGCTCCATTCGCCAGGCACAGGCAAGACCGCGGGGACTGATTTTTTGAGGTCACGCCACCCTCCCTCGGGTACCGCTAGCCAGAGGGGTCGGTTTCTAGTCCACGAAAGATACGAGAAAATGGGGTCGATTTATGGACAAATTGCAAGAAAAGTTTTTTACGTCAAAATCTGCAGAAATATTCGTAGAATAACATATCCAAAATCCACCGAAATCCACCTTCCGGTATTTACTCTTTTTTCGGAATTTGTCCCGAAAAAAATGCGGAAAGAATTAATAAGTTGAAAACAGTGCATTTCACGAGAAAACGTGTAGAGGGAAAAATTAAAAAGCATAACATTTACCATAACATATCCAAATTCACGAAAATGCGCTTAAAACTTCTTCTTTTTCTGGAATTCGTCCCCGGAAAAATATTAAATAGTAAAAACAGCGCACTTTACAGCAAAATATTTCAGATCAATAGGTAAAATGCATAACTTTTCCCGTAAAACATTATAATTTCGTACTAATTCGCATAAAATCCGATATGTGTTTTTCAGAATTTGTCCCGAAAAGGCTATATTTAGAGAAGGTGATTCATCGCGGGAAAAGTTGACTGTTAGGCTTCAATGTAATGTATTCATTTCCAATGCTTTGATTTCGTTACTGTTGAGTCCCTATTTGACTGGGCCAATGACAGACCTTGTGCACTACTACTGGACGTCTGTGATTCGTTTGTAAACAACTAGACCGTGCTATATAACTATCGGCCAACAAAGATGACGCAGGACGCTACACTTATTTACATGCCCTTGCCGATTCTCATGACTACATTGTTTGAAAAAAGTTCCTTACTAAACGGAATAATTTGTTTGCCATTTAAGAACTCGTATGAGTAATATAAGATTTTACGCAGAGTATGTGGCACTCTTTTCAAATAAACTTCCAAAGTTCCGCATGACTGCATCGAAGCACTGGAAAATTTAATCACACAAATTGGATTTATATAAAACAAATCAAATTACTAGAATCAATAGGGCCTACAGGAAATGCTTTATAACCGAGGAAAATAATAAATAAATACTTCCATCTTAAATTTATCAAAATAAAATACTAATTACTTGAAATTGTGTATAACATTTATATAAAGAAACAATGACATTTAAGGGCATTTAAAAGTTATAGGTATATAACTAAATATTACCTTAATTATAATTAGTTCTGAAAAGGAGTTTGTGATAGATTTAATTCAAACGGACCGGGAGTGTGTGTGTATGTGTGTGTGCATATATATATATATATATATATATATATATATATATATATATATATATATATATGTGTGTGTGTGTGTGTATTTTTGTGTCTACACATTATTTCTTACAACCTTGAAAGGAGATTGCTCACCCGTGAAATAATTTTACATGCATTTGGACCTATTGTGGTAAATGATGTTAGGAAATATATGTATTAAAAATAAGGTCACCCGGTGTAAACACAATAAACTGTAGTATCCAGTACAAACATTATTTTTAATTTAAATGCATGTAGGTCGTATGATAATGTTTTCCTTGCATTTAACTATTAGAAAGCAAATTTGTCGAATAAAGTCAACCGATCAAAACTATTGTCACATTTAAAAAATGTATAGCTGTTTTGAAACATTGGTGACATACAAATGCGAGGAAATAAGTTTACGTAATCTGAAAACTTGTTACAATTTCTGAAATAATGTGAACTGATATTGATACTTCATGCATATAAATTTAAGCTGTAAGCAGCACTAATTGTAGTGGTATGAAATACTGAACTATTTAATTCAATTTATATTTAAAACATATAAACAGTATGTCATATTATTTCCTGATTTCACGCTTTGTACCCAAAGTTTACTTGTTAATGAAAGTATAATAGTGATACACATATAATATACGAAAATTGTTGCTGGCCAAATGTCATGAAGAGGGAGGAGGGGTGAGTGACAATATATCGGCTGCGTAGTTGAAACCAGGACGCGAATGTGCTACTCAACGACCTAAGAATATGATGCAAAACTAAAATATCATGGAAATATCTTAGCTGCATATTGCCTGCAAATGCAAAAAAAAAAAAATATCACTAAACATTTTTACGGCAACAATATTTTCACTTACTGTGGGTTAAGCCGTCCGTGAAGTTTCCAAAACACCTGTGCCGAATCGCCAAATGTGAAATTAGTATAACAGTAATAATACTGTTTTCTTTATAACCAATTACAACTCACTGACACCACAATATGTAGAAGCAGTATTTGGCATAAATATTACAAAATTTATTTCTTACTCTACACAATTTCACAAAAAATAATCGTACGGTGTAACGGACTTTCAGTTTCACTAAGATTTTTGCATTCTTTTAAGTCACTCTCAAGTATACCGTCAAATAGTTAAAAAAAAAAAAAA
>PNEQ01047642.1:0-14018 GCA_003012365.1 Medauroidea extradentata
GCAAACAGCCCTAAATACTCTACAATATCTCTCTACAACAAACTTCCTGCTATCTTTAAATCTGTAAAAAGTGCACCTGAATTTAAGAAAAAACTTAAGTGTATGCTTTTAAACTATAATTTTTATTCTGTTAGGGAGTTCATGGATACAGCATTTGCTGAAACAGAGATTAAGTGATTCTGTATATGATATGTAGCATCTATTAAAATATGACTGTGTAAATATGTGCCTGATGTAATTAATATTGTATAGTCTCTGTTGCCTTTTTTTTTCTTCCTTTTTTTTTTCTTCTTCAACATGACAGCTTTACTAAAAGAGAAATGTTTCTGGTCAGAGTCAGATATGCAAAAACATTTGCAATGTGTATTGTATATATGTATATAATTTTGTTAACAAATTGACGAGTCCTATACTACCTATACCATATTTGTACACAACTGTAGTCTACTGGACAATAAAGAATTGAATTGAATTGAAACTTACGTAGTATTTGTGTTTTCGTTTTAATGACTTGCTACTTCACGGCGTGTAAGGGCGCAGAACCCTTTCAACTCGCATAACATATTGTCCCATAGTTCTGTGTGTGCTTCGTAAGGGAGTCCAGTCGCACTGATATTTCTGCCGAGTTGCTGCCGTAAGGGGAGGATAGCCTTGCAGACTAGAGTTTGGTGTGAATTTACACAAAAAATTACACTGCGAATTAAATGTATCAATTCATATTACACTACAAAAATGTACTTTATATTTTACAAACAAAATATGCAGACAGATAAAAGTTTTCGGAACTGACAAAAAGAGATGAAAGAAAGCTACAAACTGAAATCGGATCACTAGAAGGCGAGATATGTTCCACAACAGAAATGCATGTCCGCCAACTTTAATCCAATATGGCGGACAACCTGCCAGGTTACCAAGTAATTCCCTATAGTGGACTCTCTCAGAAAAAGCACATTGCCATTTGTGGAGGAGATATTCTTACAACGCTTACATATGATAGACATTTTTCGTATAATGTCGGCCCGCTGTCTGAATAAATTAATAATTCGTTGAAGGGAACTAACAATTAGGTAATACTGTATGTACTCATGTTCTTTCTTCGTCTGCGTATTTGTACGCATATTTCATGAGTGCATACTGTAGTTAAAAGATAACGTGTGGGAGAATGAGAGAACATTGGTAGTTATGAGAGTATTCAAATACCTTTTCTGGCTGTACGTTATGTTTAGTACACTATCGGTGGTCTTCAGGACTTATTTTAATGACATTTAGACAATGCGGTTGGGTTCTTTGTAAGGAAAAAAATTCAATTTTTGGGACAGTTACTATTCATATACAAAAAATACTGCAGTAAAAATCTTACAAAATAAAGTGAAACATTCATAGATTATAGTCATAATAATAGCATACGTATAATATTACTTACATATTAAAATGGTAAGTACACTTAAAATTAGTCCGTTTCAGGAGCTATTTTCACAAAATAAGTATCAACAAGTTCTTAAATTTCATCATATAACAGCATTTTGAATACAATTAGGCACAACAACTAAAATATATTTCCGTCTAAACTGTGTTGTGTTAAGACAGAGTAAATAAATTAATTATTTAAACGTGTTTTATCAGACGGGATTTCAAATCTCACAAACACAGTATTTAGTGCTAACAGGAATAAATGTTATCTAATATACGAAAAATAAGAAAATATACTATTCGAAAATTTGCCACCAACCATTACAATGTGAATATTTCAAAACACGCATGAATTACATGTGCATACAAGAATATACGTACTTCATGCGTTCTTAATCTCAAAACTGTTAAATATCACATACTTTTATAGTTACAAGTAAAAAGGTTGCTTTTGTTTGTGAGTACAATTTATTATATTTTAAAAAATAAACTGTCTCGAATTCATCGATAACCCCCAATCACTACCAATTTATCTTAAGCTTTCAGAATTTCTCTAGAACACTTACACACACATTATATAAACAGGCACTTATAACAGACAAAATCTGATCAAATTATTAAAATACATTACAATATTACACTCCCTACTATCCAAGCTAAACACGTGAAAAATGTTACAGACAGTTCAAACTATTGCGGACAAACTATGGTAGTAATTAATACGTTACACATTAAACGTTTACTAATAATGTGCACCATTAATAATGATTAAAATATTAAAACATAATTTTAACGACTGTGGCAAATGCTTTTGCAAAAGAAAACTAGTATGTTATATCTTTCAATAACTTAATATCTTTTTTTTCCACTGAAAGGAAACTATTGATGTAGGTACTATAATAGTGTTGCAATATTGACAATTGTTCCTGTTTTGTTGTCTGTATTGTCTGCATTGTTGATGCAACAATAGGTTCTGTAGACATAGCAATATGTTCTGTAAAATAAAAATGCTCTTTACTTATTCCACAGAACATATTGTTACTTCCACAGAATGCATTGTTACTTCCACAGAACGCATTGTTACTTCCACAGAACATATTGTTACTTCCACAGAGCATATTGTTACTTCCACAGAACATATTGTTACTTCCACAGAACGCATTGTTACTTCCACAGAACATATTGTTACTTCCACAGAACATATTGTTACTTCCACAGAACGTATTGTTACTTCTGCAGAACATATTGTTACTTCTACAGAACATATTGTTACTTCCACAGAACATATTGTTACTTCTTCATAACGTATTGTTACTTCTTCAGAACATATTGTTACTTCCACATAACATACTGTTACTTCTGCAGAGCACAATGTTGTAGGAACAACACAGACAACCAAACTGTATTGTTGTCCATATTTAACACAAGTATGTTGCCTACAACTGTGCTTTTCTTTCAGTATGTATGAATTCTAGCTTAAATTGACTGAAATTAGTGATCTTGATTAAGTAAAACGTAGACTAGATAACTACATCCCTATTTAAACTATATTAAGAAAATAACCTACTTTAATTAAGCTTTATATTTTAGGGCAGTTTTGTTTATCTGATTCATATGAAATGAACTATCATCTGCAGAGATAACCAGTTGGAAATAATGGTACTTCCGGCAATTACAAATTTACCGATGGTTGAACGAATGAACACTTTCGATGATGCAAGTTCTGCACCAGTGCAGCAGAACCACAATTTTAAGTAAACTGGATTTTAAGTGGCAGCAATTTTGAGTGGCCGTTTTCAGGAACTGTTTTTAAAAAAAGGTTTAACAAAGAATAACACAGACTTCTAAACAATCTACTCTAGAAATGCACTAAAAAGTAAGAAATTATTGTGTTACTTTTAGACTACTTTGGATACAATAAATTTATAAGGACAGCAATATACAATTATTGGTATTTTTGGAGTTGGTGACAGTCAAGGTTACTAACTAACGTGTAACGAAGTAGTGTAGGTATACATATAACGTAATGAAATGTAACGTTGACTGCAACTAAGCATGTTTTACTCGACACAGACAGCTGCCGCGCTGTGTTGAACAGCACCTAGTGTATACGGCGAGGCTGGGAGGGGAGCAACTTGAGTGAGTGACACGAATGCGACCAGACGAGTGAGGGCAGACGTTCTTGACAGTTGTGGCCGATATCTACATTTTCGATGCGCTTGTATGCTATAAGTTTTCTCCAGTTGTATTCGATTGTGGCTTCTTGATGCTTAGAATTGCCTTAAGGTGTTTATAGATTAATTATACAACATATGTGTTCATTTGTCAATTGAGTTTCGAAGTGGAAAGTGTCTGTTTCATTTATTTTTGTAAATAGTTTTATTTAGGTTCATTTGTAATTAAGTTTTCGCTTTAGGCAGTTGTGCTCAGTTGTAAATTGGTTTAATTAGGCATTGCTACATTATCTAACTAACATAACTTTAAATATATTTTGACAATTTTAGGGAATTTCGTAAATTTTTTAAAAGCTTCGCTTGCACACACTCAGAAAATATCAATAATTGTATATTACTGTCCTAATACAGTGATTGTATTCTAAGTACTCTAAAAATAACATAATTATTTTTTTACTTTTTAGTGCATTTTTCTGAGTAGATTTTTTTAAGTTGGTGTTATGTTTTGTTAAAAATTATTTCTTTCTTTATTTTTACGGAGTTCCGGTGTCTACCTTCCACAATCGTGGTGTTTGTCATTAAAGAGTTCCGTTGTGCCTTCGCAGTTCAAGTAAGTCAAGAAAGTTCTTGGCCACATTTACCCAGTCTTGGATTGTCATAAACCTACCAATATCTCAATCACTATACATTTCCTACTCGATTTTTCTCGGCGGCGTTGGTTCCCGCATTTTCACATGTCAATTCATCATGCCGAACGATGCCGTTGGACGGCGGGTTTTCTCGTGGATCTCCCGTTTCCCCCGCACTTTCATTCCGGCGCTGCTCCATACTCACCTCATGTCACCGCTCACCAGCGCTGAAGACCTCGATGTTGAGCGCTGACCAAAATATTTCACACACTCCTATTCGATTTTTAGGAGTTCCCTGGTGCACCTTCAAAAACCAAGATCCAATGCCAATGCATTTGGAATAGGACTCTCTTAAAAATAGCCCCCTTCTAGCAAAAAAAAAAAAAAAAAATAATAAAATAATAATAAAATAAATAAAAAAAAAAAGGGAATTTTCCAAATCGGTTTATAAATTACTGAGTTCTGAGGCAACAAACATACAAAATAATACAACCGAATTCATAACAAAACCACTTTTTTTTATGTCAGTTGAAATTAATCATCTGTCTGTAAGTGGGCATCGATTCTCAGTTATCATTCCGGCGCCACTTAAAATCGGGTTTATATGTAGTTTTCTTATGTTTTACTAGTCTTAACAAGCTCATACCCCGGCTAACCCTTCTGCTTCTGTAACTTGCGTTGTCTGTGCCTTGCTCGTAAGCTACAATTGTAAGTGCCTCGTACTTTCTTACATACTGCTTCAATTTCTGGTTGTTTTGTTATTTATGGCAAGTTGTAAAGCGTGTCCTAGGCAGCCGAATACATTCCAGGATGTTTATGAAAGAGCTACATGTATAATGGCTATATATGGATGTCATCCTGAGTCACATGATGATGGCGGCTATACTCCTCGGAGTATCACAGCAGAGTAGCCTATCACTAGGCCCAGACAGCTACTTGTCAGAGTAGAAGCACTGTCAGGTACATACTGTCCCTCTGGGTAGAACTGCAACACGCCAGACAGGAACTGGGTTAGCAACAATCTATTGTAAGACTTTTGACTGGGGCCTGGGGGAAAGGTTTTGCACTGTAAAAACACTTTCTTTACACAAACAAAATTTTGTGCGGATACGAATCTCTGCACAGTAACTTCGCATAGGTATTTGGCTTTCGGCTACGAAATTTTTTCTTACAACCAAGCAAATGGGAGAAAACTTATGATTTGTGTCACATATTTCTTGCAAAAGTTCCCTTTGAAAAAAAAAATCATAAGTTGCTTTGTAGAAAGGATACGAAGTTTTTCAACTTAAGACTTGTGTTTAAAGGCCTTAACTAACTTTATCAAAACAATTTCAAATAAATTATCTTAATAATAACACAATTTTTGTTACCAATACTGCAACTTTTATACGAGAATGTTGTTTGCAGCAAAATTACTTTGCAGTGGTTGATATTTAAACAAATGTATTCTTGTGGCGAAAAAAGTATTATTATAGTGCTTCATCTTAAATTCATAGAATTTATAAAAACATCTGCAGTTCACATATTATATCATGCTTCAGCAACAGAGCATATCATCGTACATTTTATGAAGTAGATATCAGTGTACCTAGAGACGTTTCTGTACCCACCGCGGGAAAAATATTATTATTTCCTGAGGCATGACGCCAGTTGAAATTTAATAACTCAGGGAAACTGTGAACATTTCATTAATTTTTATAAGTCAATATTTGTGACATGTTATGTAAAATATTGAGTAAAAGGTGTTGAAAATAACTTTTAATACAAAACGAACTAAATGTTATGTAGGATATACTCTGTTTCGTATAACATGAGACAATTTTGACATTTATTTGAGCAATTGACACTATGATCCGTCAGTCACAATTCATTGTACGTATGGTGGATTGTGTATTCCAGGTTCATTTTAGAACTAAACATTCCAACAAACGTGTAGAACTGATGAAGTTAACTCAAGTTATCTGAAACAGAGTATACCCCTTACACAAAATTTTCGAACCATATATTTTTATCCTATGTAGGCAATAAAAAGGTAAGTCATACGGGTCAGACTGTCGTGCGTATTAATGATAATACCAACTTTGTAAACGAATGATTCTCTGTCAGTTATAAGGATAAAATGGTCTGAGAAAGCCTATTTATTCATTTCGTAAGTGTTTTTGGATAATGATAATATGTATAGAAGCTAAGCTAATTCAATAATTTTCTTGTGGACTTGACGATTATGATTTTTTTTTCGTAACTCACTTTTTCCACAATCTCAAGTCAAATCATTAATTTTTTACATTATATTTAAAATGACAACTCTGAAATATTCTATGTCCTACTGTACATATTATTTTATTTATTTTTTTTTATTAAATTAAAATTTTCACTCACAGTCGCTCAATTTTGATGCACATAAATTATCACTTTCAGCATTTTATTTGGCTGAAAATGAAATATACTTATGATTAGAGTACAATAGACAGTAATAAATTGACATAAAACTGTCCATCTGTTCTCGAAAGACAATTGTAATTTTTTTTCCAAAAACACGTATTTTTTTCTTTTCTGTAAAGTAATAATTACTTTATTTACTTGTCACTTATGCTGCTCTACTACTGAAATACCAAACAATCATTACATTAAGGTTTCTTTTATCTTTACACATAACGATAAAGAAAAACTTAAACACAACTATATATTTTGTAATTGTTCCTTAAATACAACTGCACTTATAAATAAAAATTTTTACTTTATTTGTTAACTAAGCGAACAATAACTAGATCTTAATACGGCATTATGGTTATCTGGCATTAATTATGTAAATTTGTAGATATCGCATCATCAATTCATGCAAAGAGAAAAATTGTACAAAATGCAGAACTAAAGCGTCATTTGACTATCATGCCACAGTATCACAAACACATTGCATTACCTCGTCGTATGTGTTCATATCCAAGATCACGGAGATCATCTGTGGTACAACACTTCCTATGATATTCGTAAACAATTTTTTATAGATGCCAGCTCCAGTGTTCTCAATCGTTTCCAACCTCTTCACTTCATAATCACCTGAAAAAAAAAAGTGAAGATGTTCCAGCTCTGAGAGATCAAACATCTGCCAAGAGAACAAACAGCAATCAATACAGAGCTGCATTCGACGCAGTGGAGACACACGCTGTTACATATTGTTTGTTAAGAATTACTGTACTATAATATTTACTGATGATATTGTGTTACGTGCAGAATTCGTTTAAAATCGAGAATGAGGTTGAAGAGATGTGGTGTTATTGGTAAATGAGACATTATATAATTTTCACACAGATTAGGTCGGGCAGTGAAGTAAGTATTTAGCATTTGTAAATAAAAATATATTTGTTTGAATTTATTAGTAAGAGGTTCAAAAGCGAAGACGCAATAAGGGCAACACTGTCGCGCGCAACTATTTCCTCATCTCTCTTCAGCTCGAAGCGTTAAACTGACCACAGGATAATTGTTGTGACGCTGGGACAACGGGACAATAAAAGTCGGTAAATTCTTTGTAGAACGATAGATTAATAGCTGTGCGAAATCACTTTCCCTGAAGGGTGTTCAAGTGCGATAAAATTATAATTTTATATTTTCATTAAATATTGTTAGTTTTGTAGACGATTCTTTGTGTGATACATTTTACTCTTACGAAAATATTTTAACTCTCATAGTTTTCTCATAACGGAGTGTCAAAGTCAAAATTTGCTTATTCCGCTGCCATGCAAATAGTGAAAGCCAACTGACCTACTTAAACAAAATAATTCACTGTGAACTTACATCCCATGAACTATGCAATAAAACATTAAAAAAACCACAACGTAATATTTTTAATTTTTATAAAATTAACAAAAAAACAGAAAAAAAGTTGCAAATACAGCAAATTTTTTAAACTACAAAAACTGTTCGCAAGATTTTTTTGAATGTTTTATTGCGTAGCCCATAGTATGTTACTTCACTGCGAATTATTTTATGTACGTCAGTCAATTGGTGTTCACTATTTGCATGGCAGCAGATGATAATTTTGACTTAGGCGCACCGTTATGAGAAAACTACGCCAGATAAAATTGTTTCGTAAGAGGAAACTGCACTGACAAGTATCGTCTACAAAACTAACATTATTTCATATAAATATATCATTAAGACTATGTCGTACTCGAACACCCTTAAGGTGGGTACATCGTGAAAACCTACAGTTGTGTAATAATAAACTTTTTTTTCAACGCGCTGCAACTCAGCTCAATAGCCGTGTATGAGGACATTTAAAACAGTTTAACAACCTGACTGCAGTTAAGTGCAGATCATGGGGATGAACTGTGTATAGTCATAACAAAGACTTTTTACCCTAGAGAACTTGTCGAGATCTTTCACTAAAGTTTCCATTTACCTCATCACGTAAACATAGCCGCTTATCTAGCAACTACATAACATGAGGAATGTTGTCATATCGAGTAACATTGCCAAACATTTACTTTAATGCTTGATATTTAAATGTACTGTTAAAATTCACTTTTTACGCAAACCTTCCTACAGCAACGTTCTTGACAAAAATGTATATCAAATACTTTATTTAGAAAGATTTATTTTCAAACCATACCTGTTGAGAGGTCATTTGTTATATTACTGTTCCTTCATTCTAACTCCACTGCTGGAACTTTGCTCCGCATTGCCCTTAAGACACAATTTCTAAATAGCTTACAGCAGAGTGATATTAAGTACGAACTTTTCGTACATGTAGAAAAATCGCCAGCCAATGGCAACATACATCACATTCCTCAGAATTAAACTATGGGTGTTACCACAGAGAAACACTGCCAGGAATCAAATCGGAAACAACCGTGTGTTATTTATACTGAAATTAACTTCGCGATAAAGGTAAACCTTACTTGCAGGACTGTATTTAGGGAACAGGTTCTCCATCTTAAAAGTTGCAGTGCCACGTTGTCCTTCATAAGATGATAAGGTAGGAGCCAGGAATGTGCCCGAGCTGTTTGTCTTCAGTGAAAAGCTGAACTCGAAACTTCCCGAGTAGTCAACTGAAACAAGCAAACATTAACATTGCAAAATACAGATAATATTCTAACTAAGTGACTTTAAATATAGTTATTTATAAGGTGTTCAGGTACAGTATGTACATTTGAAGACAGTAGTGTCAAAAATAATTAACAAAAAAAAACTTCTTAACTCCTGACATACTAATTCTTGAATGAGTTTAGAATATGCTCTGAGTTCATAGGTCACACTTGAGTGTGTATGCTAACATGTGTAGGAAACGTAAAGAACCAAGTGCTCAGTCTGCTATCAACAGCGTGTATTAGAAGCAGTCTGCTCTTACGCATAGCAAAGTGTTCTATGGTCCCAGTGTGATCTGCAGTGAATCGTCTGCTACCAATGTAGCCAATCACAGTGCACGGAGCATCTACTCTCATCTCTGGGATGCTGACTTCAAACGACATCATCTTATTGGCCAAATCAAATCTGGAACATAAAAATGGAACATACAGAATTTGTCTTAATGTTTTCAAACCAGGCTTAATTTAACACTACGCCTGAGTATACAGTATTCCACCGAGTTGCTTATTCTAGTTCATTGGAGATATAGGTTCAAGTGTTGGTCGCTCAGAGACTAGCGTACACAGCAATATTACTAAAGCAACAGTGGACGGTTTCCCCCAAGTGACGTCATACTCTACTGCCAGGATGTACTATCACTTTGAAACAAGAAAGTCGTATTGCTGTGTGTCAGTGCGCTTCATACAAGACCCTCAACTTCTTGAACTTCAGCCAATCCCGTCCTCTTGTGACTTCGTTAATCTGGTGTGATATCTTCAGAACCCTCGAACTAACATTACCAACCAATACAGTCAAACCTCCTTAATTCAAACCACATTTGTAAACATTAGTTCTTTCCTCCTTGGGTTAGGTAAGAAATAATTACGTTTATTTATGACCAGTTCTAAATGTATTTAACATTGTAATATCAAGTCCCCTGCTAAAAAAGAAGTTAAGGTTGTGAAAAGTAATGTGTGTATACTGGGAATAAATTATTGCCAAAACCAATTTTTAGAAACTTTTAGGAAAATCCTGCAAGCATTTTATCCTCACTGTTTCAAAATGAAAGACTTAGGTGCCTTCAAGTCAGAATTGTTTAACAAAAAAAAAAAAAAAAAAAAAAAGGTACACTGCATATGTAGTTGTACATAAGTTGCAATATGTAAATAAAAAGGTTATGCTGATCTACGTGGTATTCGCTGGTCAAAATAACTTTGCCGTACTGCCAAAACCACACAGCTGTTTTGATTTCATTTTAATTTTAACAAATTCCTACTGTACCACCAAAACAAATTAAACTACATGCACTGTTCTAGAACCACAAAAGCAGTGTGAAACTTGTGAAAAATAAAAATATGAACAACCGACGAAAAATTAAAAAAAATAATACGTAACCATGGCGCAAGCAAATCCGTTTGTGGACAATTTGTCGTCTCAGTCAAACAAATGATGTGAAGTTTCTGACCGAAATAAAAGTGTCAAGATAAGGCATTAGTTGCTAAACTGTCGCAAATGTGACTTATATCTAGGGAGTAGGCCTAGAACTATATTTTACATTCAAAATACTTCAAGCTTTTCTACTTTGTTCAACAATATTTTATTCTCGAATTACGAAAGCTTTGATAATGGAAAAGTAGAGTATTTACTGTAAGATTTCTGTTTATTTCCATGCTATAAACAAATTCTCACAATGACATATTTATGTAAACTGCGCGGTGTTCCAAAATGTAGTAACAAAAGGTACATAATTTTTTAAAACGTGGGAACATAACACCGGATTTAACTTTATCGTCATTTGGGAATAGAACTTCTGTTACATATTTTCTATTAATTCTCAAATTTGTTTGAGAACATAGCCAAAGTTATAGTCAGAGTCTAGTGTAGTTTGTCAAACTTTGGGAGTGGCCAATGCTGGCTGTAAAAACAAAATGAGGGTTCTGGTTGCATAAGAAGTTGAGTTAAGTCGACTTCTTGTGTAGGAACTTATCCAGTAAATGAGGGTGCATATTACTTGATTAAACGTAACGTATCTCAATTGATAAAAACAACTAAAAGTACTTTGTAAAACACTTAAAAGTTGACTAAAATTAAGGTAGGTTAAGCAGTGGCGGAAAGTTCGTCTCACATTCAAGATGTCCTGGGTTCGGTTCGCAGCTTCGACCATCGTGATTTCGTTTTTTTTTTTTTCAGGGTTTTCCAAAACTATTACTATCTAATGCTGGGATGGTACCTTACACCAGAGCCAGGCCTGTGTTTTCTTGGACAACCCTGCCGGGACCGTGTTGCTGTTGGAGCGAACATATACAACCCAAGTTAAACAATATCAGTCAAGAGGTCAACAGAGATATACAGGGTGCGTTAAAATTACACGTCTTATATGTAGGGGTGTCTTGGAGGTACTAAAACAAGTATTTTAAGATAGGAACCATGGGTCTCCGACTTACCGTTAAGTTGGTACACGCGTCCGAAGTTACGCGTCATGGATTGCCTACTTCAAGGCGCGCCTTTGTTTACATCTGAGCCAGCGCTGTGAGCCGTCAACACCTGAGCTTACTGGCCGATTTTTGACGTGTGAATTAACATAAAGTACGCAGAAAAATAAAAAAAGCACAAAAACAAAAAGAAAACGTTTTACCCGGCATGGTGTTTGTAATACGAAAAGGCAAAAGTTTACAATAAATGTTCAAAGTTTCTTCCACCGACATCCCGGCAATGTTCACATCGACGTAACATTGATTGGCGAACAAGTTCCAACACACCGGCCGTGTCTCTAATTTGGTGTACTGTTTCCACGATACGCCCTACTAAATCCCCTTCGCTTTCAACAGGGGTCGCGTAAACAATGTCTTTGGTAAATCCCCACAAGAAAAAATCAAGGGGCGTTAAGTCAGGGGAATGTGGGGGCCACCTCGCAGGTCCACCCCTGCCGATCCACCTGTCACCAAATTCTTCTGTAAGATGAGCACGCACTGACAATGTAAAATGGGCAGGACAACCATAGTGCTGAAACCACATTTCACGACGCACATTTAACGGCACGTCTTCCAAAAGTTCTGGTAGCACCTCTTGCAGAAGTAGGCAATCCATGACGCGTAACTTCGGACGCGTGTACCAACTTAACGGTAAGTCGGAGATCCACGGTCCTATCTTCAAAATACTTGTTTTATTTAGTACCTCCAAGCCATCCCTACATTTAAGACGTGTAATTTTTCCGCACCCTGTATATCAACTTATTCGGGCAGAAAACAAATGAAGCTCACACACTGCAGTGCGTACTTACTTGAAATTATTGATGGCTGTGCCTTCTAGGCCTGTCACCAGACTCTTTTCCTTTCCCACAACGTTTAGAGACAGGTCGTTTCCTTGGAAATTAGTCGTCAGATTCACATTAAACGGCGTGCTCTCGCCATGCGGCCCTATTTGATCTGCAAAAAAAAAAAAAATATATATATATATATATAATATTCTGCTTCACATCAGTACTGTTTGGGATGCTGATGATCTGAAACTACAGCATCCCTCGCTAACTTGGCTTGAATCTTTTTTATTACTTTTAAGAGTCAGTCTCTTCTCTACGTGTTAATATGTTGGTTTTTTCACGCCTTTTTTTTTATTTCACGATAGAATGTTCCAAACGTATCACAATGGAAACATAGCTGTTAATCTTAGCTTTCAGTACATGCGTAAGAAACTACCTTTGATCTCATAATTATGTATTTTATTTAAGTTAAAAGTAAACAATTTTGTTAAATTTAAAAAAGACAATTATGAGTTCCTAGTTCATTTATTATGCGTATACTGAAAGGTAAGATCAATAGCTATGTTTCCATTGGGGTACATTTTTGGAATGTTCTGCCGTGAAACAAAAATGGCCAAGGAAAAACCAACAAATCTACACGTAGGCAGGAAAAAAGGGGAGAGGTGTGGGTGGGTGACTCCGAATACGGATTTGTAAAATCAAAGTTTTGAATTTATAAGTGCGTATTATAAGTTGTAAACGGTAGAACACCAAATATAAAAATAAATTTTGTATAACACGATTAAAATATAATTTGGTCTCGCGTTGTTATGATTATTTAAAGCTGTATTCAGAACAACAACGCAGATGCTTACAAGTTTACCGCCTTAGCCACGTACGTATGCAAGATACATGACGATATGAATACTACTTACAAGCATACTCAGCAGTTTGCCTATACACGTAAGTAACATACATAATCCTGGTCGACAATCATCCTAGGTTCTAGACCAGCTGTTGTCCGTCACTTCATTCCCGACGTTGTAACGCCGATCAAAGAAAGGTTTCCGACACACGAGAAGGCTACTTACAACTGTTCATGTACTAAGTATGGATATTTCAAATTTAGGCCACACACCGAGTTACCAAAGTCTCATCACAATCGGCAGAATGGCAAAGAAACAGATACGTTACAAACAAAAAACGACATTCATTTATTTCAAAATTTTTTTTCAAAATCTTAATTTCTCCAAAAAAAAAAAAATTCAAAAATCAATAACTGTAATAAACTTTCCAATGCTAAAAATGCCATACTTTTAATTACACTGACCATAACATTAAACGTAATACATTACGTAGAGTAACGCTTTCTTATGTTCTATCAAATACTGAATAAATTTTTTTTAACAACCTGAATGAGCAAAATTTACTTTAAAAGTCATTTATGAACGTTTTACAGGCAATTAAAGGAAAAAATTAAGAAAATTTTTGCGAACCTCGTTT
>PNEQ01047642.1:14118-37074 GCA_003012365.1 Medauroidea extradentata
ATATATATATATATATATATATATATATATATATATATATATATATATATATATATATATATATATAGACACACAGTCTCACACACAGACACACATAGGCACCAACACACACATACAGACACAAAGACAGAGACACACAGACATACACACAGGCACGCACACACACACACACACACAGACACACACTAGCAACCCTGCCACGGATTTTGCCGCATGAAGTTTTTAACGATAGCTTATCGTGTTAATGAGATATCGAGCACATGACAAAACGCACGTAACGACTTTTCACCCCCATAGCTTTACAATACCTCACCGGGTGCCTACGTTACGTCGTAAGAGAAGCCACCCTTAAATGTTGATATTTCAAATTGAAAATTAGCTCGTCTGTCAGCTGTCACTAATATATGCGTATACAACATCACAACTATCCCCCGTCATCTTGCATTACTCAGGATTAGAATCCTTGACCTCCTACAGTGCTCCAAACAACTACGCCAATATAAGTCATAAAAATTCTTAAGAAATTTAATTTGTGTATACAGGCCTATGCCCACAGATAGAGCTTATACGTATCAATAGTACCGCAAAAAGTAACTACTTTAAAGTATTTATCTGCGGTCATACCTGCTTTGCGAGATTTCTGAAACATTTTACACCTTTCCACCCACTAAATTGTCGAATTTTGAAAAATCTTGAAATATAATTTCACGTATTTACTTAAACTTCATCCTTATCGAAAAACAAGAAGATACGGGCATAACTGATAAGCCTATTTTCCTTAAAGAGGGTGCAATTAACCCCGTAAGTTAAAATCGTTTACGTACAACTAGGAATATAAAATAATAATATTAATTTAGACATACAACATAAGTCAACCGACTATGTAATATACGCGTACCCAGTTTTATAAAATTTGAAAAAAAAAAAAAAAAAAAAAAATCCTGAGACGCCTTTATATCCTAATAATAAAAAATGGCAGCCATTTTTTAAATTTTACTCAAGAATGAACCGAACACAGAAGTCCAGTCAACTAATTAATCAGAATATGCCTGCCAAGATAAATGAACTTCGAAAAATTTTCCTCAAATATGACACATTATGCTAATATATAAAAATGTCCACCACTGTAAAACTATGAACACATGATTAACGAATTACACAAAAGTCTGTATGCTAAGTAGAATACGTGTAAAAAGTTTAATAAAATTCGAAAATAATATATACATGTTTCCTTAGATATGACAAATTATCCTAAATATAAAAAAAAAAACTACCGGTTAGAAGATATTAATATAAAGTGAACGAAAAAAAGCAGTCAACAGTAAAGTCGCATTTTTCAAGCTGTACATACGAACCAAGATTATTAAAAATTGGAAAAAAATTCTCTCAGATATGTCAAACTATAAAAAAAAGCCGCAGTTATGGAAACATAAGCTCAGGATGAACAAAATACACAAGTCAGCTCACTAACTTGTTTGTGTTCTAAATGTGATAAAATTCCGAAAAATATTCCTTGAGATAGATACATTTTGCTAAAAATAGAAAAATGGCCGCCGCTTAAAAAATATGAACATATGATGAACGAAATACACATTTCAAGTCAACAAGGTAGCACACGTATACAAAGATATGAACTTCGGCAAAAAATTACGAAGTTATGTCTTATTATACTAAAAATATGAAATTGGCGCGATTATGTAAATATTAAAGCATAATAAACGAAATACACAAAAGTCAAGTCAGCATTGTGTGCACCAAGTTTGATGAAATTCTAAAAATTCTAATAATAATAATAATAATAATAATAATAATAATAATAATAATAATAATAATCTGTTATAGCATAAACATTGCTATTTTTTTTTTATTTTAGTTGTTAGTACTTCACAAAATAATTAATAAGGGTATATGTTGTACTTAGATTACATCAAGTTGTGTGTAACCTCGCATGAGCTCGCTGTCGAGAAGTAGACAACTTACCTTCATACGTTGTCCCAACAACCAGAATTCAACACGACGCGAATGCAGGGATGGTTCCTAACACAAACATCACTAGCAGGAGGGGAAGGAATGTGGTCTCCATTTTCCACGTGATTCACTCTCGCCAAATCATAAAAATGGCTACTTTAAAGGTGCGTAAAGATATACTTTGTATAAAGAATCCCCCCCCCCCTTTTTTATCTTTAACTGGCTACGCCGACGTTCCAGAGTATATGTCATGACACATTCCTCCCACGTTCCCTTTCTGTATGATAATGATATAGATATAATATATTATTTACTTACTACCGCAACGTTTTTAAGATACTTTATGTAGGTCCTACAACACATGTTTAGTGTCTCGTAATTTCAATTTATTATTTATTAATATATATTCCCTATCATATTTCGTCACCGTAAGAAAAGTAGACAGAACCCGGAGCAAATAAATTTGCAAGTAAACCAAGAAATAAGTAATAACCTCATTCCAAACTAAATAACACACATCACTTCACCAAACAAGCATCTTCTCATGGTGTCGATCATTTTCTATCACGTAATATGATATATTATATATTATAATAACAGGAATAAATCTCTTAAAATGATTGGTTATATTTACTCACATTTTACAAGAGATGTCATAGCAACATTTATCATTCTCAGGACACAGTCGTTGAAGTCAACAGCTTCCCTCGCACATGGTCTCATACCAAATGCTGCAACATAAAACAAAGGTCTAGGAAACATTGCAGCCTGTTCATGCAGTCAGTTTCAACATACAGGACGTGTCAGGACAGAGATATTTAACGTTGTGCAGAGGTAGACTACGTACTGTTTGGGCAAAAATGTACTTCCAATTTTTCTTAATGAAAACGTGTCCCCAATTTTTCCTTAAGGGCGCAATCTACCGCAATTTTCATCACCATTTTTTTATTTTTTATTTGTATCAGATATTTTTTTTCTTATTTTAGACACAAAGTGTGACTAAATTTGGCTCTTATGAATTTTTTTTTATCTCTCGTAGCTTTCGCGTAATGGCTTGTTAAAGTCATATTTTGCATATTTCCGTTTTAACGACAACACTAAAACCAACTGATATACCAAACCCAAAAAAATCACAGTGGATAAAGACATTGCAGGCTACAATGACATGCTCATAAAATTAAAGAATAAAAATTATACGAATTTCAAAAAATTATTGAATTTTTAAAATTTTTATTTTCAGTTTCAGCTTTTTTTTAAAATTCATATAATTTTTATTCTTTAATTTTATGAGCATGTCATTGTAGCCTGCAATGTCTTTATCCACTGTGATTTTTTTGAGTTTGGTTTATCAGATTGGTTTTAGTGTTGTCGTTAAAACGGAAATATGCAAAATATGACTTTAACAAGCTATTACGCGAAAACTATGAGAGATAGAAAAATTTCATAAGAGCCAAATTTAGTCACATTTTATGTCTAAAATAAGAAAAGAAATATCTGATACAAATAAAAAATAAAATAATAATGATGAAAATTGTGGTAGACCGCGCCCTTAAGGCTCGGTTTCAGTCGCCATATTGAATTTTATTATTTTTCGCTTTTTTTATTTTAAATTCTGAAAAGAGAAATGTTAAATCGGCAACCATACCGCAAGTACTACAGTTTACCTTGAGCTACAGTACAAGCACGGCAATACAGCTAGTAATGTATAGTCAGGTCGCTGTTTGTCCGGCAAATAATGGATATAAAAAAATTGCCACACAGATTACGACTCAATTATACGTTAACAGTTAAATCGCAAGGCCTGTACTGCAGCGAAGTGTATATAGAACTTGAGGTATAATAGCATATTTGAAATTTTTCTTCCTAGAATTCCAAAAAAGCGGAAAATAATTTAATTCAATATGGCGCCTGGAACCGAGCCTTAAGGGTTAGTGGACCATAGCTTTGTTTTGCGATCAAGGAACGGGAACGGAGAAGGAAAACACAACAAGTCTGTCAAAAACTTCATCGCTTCTAGGCACGGAGTATGTACGAAACTAGCGCACAGTGTTTTCGTAGAAAGTGTTTTTCAATGGGACGTTAATCGATGACCCCGTTATCTTATTTGTGGAAAACATGTGTTAAATAATTCGTACAGTTACACCAAATGCTTAACAAGTGGTTGCAAGGAACGACTACTGAATTATAGAAGATACACGAATGTGATCAGCATCAGGTAAATGTTACTATGTCATTGCAGGACCTTCGGATTTACAAACATGTACCCATATTGCTCATGTACGCTCTAAAATATCTGATAAACTTATTTTTTTTTTCATTCAACTACGTCACAGATAAATAAAATATAAACGTATAACAACTATTCCAATATGTGTATAATTACTTCTCACCCTAAACTGGAAAATTGTTCATAACTTTTCGACAGCTGCATAGATTTTCATCAAATGCAGCTAAGAATTATCCACGTGAAACTAGCTTTCAATTACAAAAAGAAGCGGCAAAATTTGTTTTCCAACGGGTTTTCAAGCGCTGACCGTGTTATTTTATTTTTGGAGAGTATTTGGTAAAGTCTAATGCAGGTTTCTACGATTTTATACGATTACGGCTGATATTTTCTCAGCCACAGCAACGTGAAAAAGTATTTTTTAGCAGTTTTCCGGAACCTGATAATTAAGTTCTTAAGGGTGCTCGGTACGGTATGTAAAACAGTGGGAAACATGTGTACCATTATTGATAATTTTTTTAGAAATGAATGCAGTTAAAAGTATATCGTTTTCGAAAATAGGTTTCTTAATGTCGTATAATTGTCTAAGACATTTGGTATGTGTAAAATCTTTAAATTTTTTTAAGGAAAAAATCGGGAAAGTATTCCTTTTTTCAATTATTTAGTTAATTGTAGTGGA
Organism: Medauroidea extradentata; assembly: GCA_003012365.1. Classification (NCBI taxonomy): domain Eukaryota; kingdom Metazoa; phylum Arthropoda; class Insecta; order Phasmatodea; family Phasmatidae; genus Medauroidea; species Medauroidea extradentata. Next base: position 18,990 of record PNEQ01047642.1, read on the forward strand.
GTAATGCAGCAAGAATAACACGTAAAACCATGTCTTAGACCTGTACCTTACCATGCTATATAGTTGTTGCAATCGGAACATTTTTGAATTAATTGTAATCGTGTAAAAACAGTAATTAAAATTAATAAATTTCAATTTTTCACGTGACGAAAACAGGACATCTACTTGTGGAGATATGTTGCTTCTATCCCCAGTACCTTGAGAGAACGCGGAGCAGTTATGAGAGGGTAATAAGTGGCAACTCATGTTACCAAAGCTGACAGGGATTATCTGCAGGGCCCGATCTATCAGCTACAGCCCGATTCTCATGAAAATGCCTTCAGTCGTGCGGTAAAGACGAGTGAGGTGTCATTTTATTCCGTTTTTTTTTTGTATATGTTACGAATATTCTAACCCGTAAAACGAAATTTCTATATATTTTTACAAATTTCTTTAAAAACTATATGGAAGCTACCTATTCAGATTTCCGGGTTATCATATTCGTATTCTACATAAAATACTGAATAAAATGACACCTCAACTCGTCTTTATCGCATGATTGAAGACATTCTTTCACTCGGCTGATAGACTAACAAGCTTGTTCCCTTTCTCAATTGGTTCATTAGGCCTACACGATTATGTTTAGAACGATCTTTTGAAGATGCTTCTATTGAAAATCGCGTATAAGTTATATAATTAAAATAATCAAAACTGCTCGGTATTTATTCTTAAATACACTAGTAAGAAAGCATTTTAGAATAAAATCATCAGAATAATAGCAAGCATAAGAGCCGCTAACTCATGCAAATCCCAATTCCAGAAACAGTAAATACACTGTCGTCCTTGTAAATGCATAAAACTGTTATTTTCGCAATTAAAAGTATCAAATTTGTCATAACAGTCTGGAGTTCATTTTGGTAAGAACTCAGGACACAACACCAACCTTCCAGAACACAACCTCACTATCAGCGAATTTGTATGTAGCTGCAATAGCGTAGTTGTCTTTGGTTTGTTTTATTTATATAATGTTCACTTTCAAATATCGGGACGTACAATCCCGCAATAAAAAAAACTAAGCATATTTTCAAACATTACACGTGTTTTAAAGAATTATATGTATTTTAAAAATGATCTTAAATAAATAAAAGTGGTACAAAATAAAAGAATTAAGGCACGGTTAACATTACATTAATGTTTCACATCTCACAGGTCTCTTTTTCTTTAGCCCTCTAGGCGTCTTGTTAGGCTGTTGTTATGTAGAGGGAATCTTTTATGTCACTCATCAGGAACCTTTTGAAAAACTGAGCTTTTACACTTTCTTCAAGTAGACATTCCGGTTCACTTAATACAATGGTGGAAATCGTTTTTCTATATTCCTACTGGTTCGTATGCTACGCCCTAGTGGGAGGGCCATGAATGTCAGGGAAATTAGTTGGTAAAACACGATTTTTGAAGTAGTTCTATACTCGAAAACGATAGCAAATTATATAAGTTAAATGTTGCAATTGAATTAAATGATCGAACATAGGATACACAAGTTCCGGCCTAGTGCGTAGGAAACAGACTACGAGAGAAATTGTGTGATAAAAGAACAAATACCAAGCTTTTGAGCGAAACGAAACAATAGAAATTACCTTCATTAATATGTACTTATAATTACATAAGACGCATAATGTTACCAGTTTCCGAAGTACCAGTGACAAGTTAGTGTGTCAGAGAGGGAGACAACTGTAGTCCACATATTTTCCGCGCACACTCGAAGGTTTCTAGAGCAGTATGCGCATGCGTGGGCTGTTGAGTATTGATTCTAACGAAACCTAGCGACAGCCTCTACACTTTTTTTTTTTTAGTATTCACACTGGCTTGTTGACGTTCCGCACTTCGCCAATGTAACGAAAAACGGTAACTTCAGACCCACAAAAAAAATGTTTCCCGTCATGTGACATCGCGCCATTAATGTGTTTCTAAGGAAGGTATGGACATTATTTCGCCGTCTATTCTAGGTCTCTAAAGTTCTTATTTCCAAATGACCGCTTCAATGCATGATTACCAAAATTTTAATAAAGTAATCATAGCTCTCTACTAAAACCATTAAAAATTTTACTGTAACACAATATATAGGTTAAGTATTAAAGAGCTGTTTGAGTTTAACACATTAATTTTAGTAGAAATCATTAATATAGGTGCATCATTTTTGTAGCATATAAAAGGATTTTTTATATTCGTTCAAGGCAGAAAATGAAATCACTGAAAATATATATGTACAACATTCGTTAGCCATGCTGCAAATGAGAAAAATATTTGTGTGTGCTAAACCAGTTGCAATATGCATTCGGATCAGTTAGAGTAAAATTGAGGGAGGGAACTTTTACTTCAAAATATAACTCATTTTTTATCGATGACATATTCAGACAATTCTTGAAACCATTCGTTTGCAGATTGTTAAATGATATACATAATAAAACGTATATATCCTAGACAGTGAAAATACGTTTCGGAGTTATACAAATCAGAGCACCTGAGGTGTAATAAATGTTGTACATAGTTCAAATGGTTAGAACAGTATAGCAACTCGTACAAAAATTATTGCTACAACACTAAGTTAGAATTAATTTACAAATACATTTCACGGTACATCTGTATACTAATTAAGATTTGTGTGATTTTACCAAAAAATGTACAAAGACATTAAACTAAACACTATGAAGCTTATTTAATGTTGCATTAAAATAAAAAAACTCTTGTACTTTTTGTTAATATTACCACAGAAAAATACTATTAATTAGTGTGTATAGCTTCATTTTCTTATCTCGTTCATTTCTAACGTGAAATAATTAATCTAATTTGCTAACTGTCCGCAATTGTTAAATCTTAATCTTCAAGTACTTATTTTTTATCTGATCTCTTTAAAGTAATGATCTACTTATGCATATTTCAAATGTATAACTTAACTACTGCCATGTCACTAACAAAATCGTTTTAGAATAATAATTTATGAAATTAGCACCAGTGCATAAAAATACACGTAGACGTGTATTTTCTTTAGAATATCACCAATTTTTTCTGTGACATTGTACATGAAAACGAAGTGTTCAGTTCAACTCAGAGACGTAATGAAATGTAGCGTTTGTTGGTCAGACTGTCTGCACTACACCTCCACGTAGCAGCTTGAGGGAGGAACCGGTTATCGGCACAACAATCTTCGCGCGTATTGTGTGTTACATTGCTTGCCCTTGGACTCGCAGTGGAAGAGGAGCCTAACGACCATCCAAGAAAATATACACATTTTAACCTGGTCTGACGGATCGCCCTTGTCGTGCCGTAAAGCCTTAATTAGCGGACGGCCCTTTTAAAATCATAGGGACACAGTTTGAATTGTGTATTATTTTCTTAAATAAACACACTGGAAACATTTTTAATAACAACACTAGAACAAATACTTTCCGGCCATGTTTTAATTTAAAGAGTAGCTACTCTTTTGAGAGAGAGAGAGAGATAGCACTTTTTCGCATTACCACGAGAGAGAGAGAGAGAGCTCTCCGGCACTCTCGGGGGCAGGGGTAGGCCAATGCCCCCCCTTCCCTGGATTTAAAATTTTAAGTGTATAAAATATATGTTTTGTATTTTATTTTAATAATACTAACTTTAGCACATACAACTGAAGTCTTATTATTAATGTTTCTAATTTATGCATGCTTAATTAATAAAAAAAAGACGCAACAAGGTCACTGCCCCCCCTCCCCCCAAGAAAACCTGAAATGACACCCCTCGCAATGCAACAAAAGAGCAGAGTAACAGTCTAGTTATTTTATAACATCTTTGTATGTAACACACATTTCTTCAATAACGTCAAATCATAGTTGTAATCAAGATGGCGTGCTCCAGAGAGAACGAGGAAGTGCAGCGTTCTCTCGGTGTACTCTCGCCAACAAATTGAGACGACCAGAGAGCACTTTCACTTTCTTTCTCTCTCTCTCTCTCTCTCTCTCTCTCTCTCTCTCTCTGACGTCAATATGACGTGGTCGAGAGAGAGCACACACCTCGCTACAACACGGCTCATGCTTCAGGTCCACCAACTCTTAAAATGAATGCCGCGACAGAATAATGACACCCTGAAAATATCCCTTGAAACAATTAATTCCTTCAGACATAAAAATGTAACTTGATACTAAGCAACAAAACTGTGAGTATTTCAGTCCCCTTAACGGCGCGGTATACAGCAATTTACACCACCGTGTTTTTATTTTTTGTTTGTACCAGATATTTTTTTATTTAAGACACAAAATTTTGCTCTTATGAAATTCTTTATCCCTTACAGTTAGGGGCCGAAAAATGTCGCGGATTCAATGACCTGCATGTCAGAATGCTCTGCGCTGTGTATAAACCAGCCCCGACTATTTGTCCACTATACTCTGTCCACTCTAAGGTTGCAGCAGAAATAATAATTGCTAACGAAATAAATCAAAGCAATTTGATTATATCTTAATTTCTCACATTGTGAGTTTGCCCTAACACAGTTACCGTGTATTTTTGCAATATTTCAAATTAAATGTATGCTGTGCAAAAATTTTACTGTCCTTCACTTGAATGAATTAGCTGCAACCTTAGAATGGATGGAGTATAGCTGCTACTCAGTGGAACAACAGACAATGAACGAATAGACTGGGCTTGAATATGTATAGGACAGTGGATTCCAGCCTGTAGGTCATTGAATCTGCGACGTTTTCTGGCCCCTACTTATAGTTTTCGCGTAATGGCTTGTTAAAGACAAAATTTGCGTGTTTCGTTTTAAGGTCTACACTAAAACCAACTGACGTACCAAACTTGACAAAATTCACTGTGGATGACGACGTCGCAGGCTACAATGTCACGCACATAAAAACAAAGAATTTTTTTCTGTTTAAATAAAAATGCTGAAATTTAAAGAAAATGTATTTTATTCTGTGGTTTAACATAGCTGAACTTGTAGCCTACAGCATCGTTATTAATTTTTTTTTAGTTTAACCTAGTTTAGTTTAGTTTGGTAAGTGAGTTGGTTTTTTAGAATCGTCCTTAAAACGGAAACAAACTAATTTTTGCTTTAACGATCCATTACGCAAAACTATGCGAGATAAAAATTGTTATAACAGGAACATTTAGTCACATTTGTATCTAAAATAAAAAATAGCTGGAACAAATGCAAAAATAAAAACACGGCCAAGAAAATTGCGGTATACCGCACCCCGGAAAATTTTAAGGGCACTCTGCACCTAAAAATCATAATTTTTAAATTGTACCGAACACAGACAACTCTTACACATTGCATGTATAGCAATTTAGCACAAATACAAAATGTTCCGGTCCCATAGTTTTCGTACAACTGCAATTCAAAGTACCGGTTTGACTATTTTCGCTACCAACTTACGCAAGGTAAAACCAATTTCAAACCATTATAATCTTAGAATTTAGGTTGAAAGTAACTCTATAAAGCTACGCAATGACACCATTTTAATTTCATATTTAAATTATTTGTATTAAAAAAATATATACCTTCATTTTTGCAGATCTTTGAGCGTCTAAAAGTTTTCACATTAAATATGACGTGAAAAAATCATTTGAATACTTTCTACTTAGGATAAGTAGCTAAAATAGTCAAATTACTTCTTTGGCATGTGTTTGTGCAAAAGTATGGAACCGGAAAATATTTAATTTGTGGGAAATTACGTGTCTGGTACAATTAAAATAATTACGAAATTTTTCGGTGCAGAGCACTCTTAAGAGTGTTCAAGTGCGATAAAATCATAATTATATACCTTTATGTAATATTGTTAGTTTTATAGACGATACTCGTGAGTACAGTCTCCTCTTACGAAACAATTTTAGCTTTAATAGTTTTCTCATAGCTGTGCATCAACGTCAAAATTGGCATGCTATGCTGCCATGCAAATAGTGAAAAACAATTGACTTACGTAAGTGAAATAATTCACAGTGAAATAACATACTATGGGCTACGTAATAAAACATTTTTAAACAATCGCGTAAGAAATTTTTGTGTTTAAAAAAAATTGCTGAATTTTTAACTTTTTCCTTGTAGATTTGCGATTTTTTAAAAATTCCAAAATATTGTGTCATGGTCTTTTAAGTACTTTATTGCATAGTTCATGGGATGTTATATCACAGTGAATTATTTTATTCAAGTAGGTCAGTTGGTTTTCACTATTTGCAAGGCAACAGAACAAGCAAATTTTGACATTGGTACACCGTTATGAGAAAACTATGAAAGATAAAATTGTATCGTAAGAGTAAACTGTACTCACGAGTATCGTCTACAAAAATATTTCATAAAGATATATAATTATGGTTTTATCGCACTTGAACGCCCTTAACAAGCAGCTGCCGTCATAAAATTATCTCACAACAAATGCCACAGCGATGTTGTGCTAGATATACGCCATATACAACAGAAATGTTGCATGCTTCTTGTTAAGGAAGATATCGAACGAAATTCAACACGGAAAAAGATTGCAGCATCTCGCGTTACGCAGAAACTGGTTCAGTTTCCATTCTCAGAAAACCGATGACTACGTGAATTCCCGACACGAAAGTATCAAACGGACTGTAGTTTCCTTAGTGTTTTGCGTTGATGGTTGTTCAAATGGAGATTAGTAATGGCTTCTAGCATAACATTTTCTTCCTGAAAATAAAACTGAAACTTCATGGACACACATGAAATCACAATGCCTGCGCAGCCGGGAGAGTATTTTTAACAGCGTAAGACGACAGAACATTTGTGTAACTTTACATCGTTCACATAACTTACGTTACGTCACACATATAATGCGTTACTTATATCAACTTAACTTTGATAGCCATAATTGAATATAGGCCTAAGTTATTTCATTTAAGATTTTACACTTCACGAAAAATATTTTGCCATTCAGTATCAATGCATTATGCCTACCCACTACACTAGTTGTCGTAAGCTCGTATAAAGAAATAATTTTATGTTTGATTTCTTTAATCAGTCTTGTAACTGAAAAATAAGGCCGGTCCTGTACGAGTAGGTCAGTGGTAGAGATGGGAAAAGTGACAAAAATCCTGAAACTGTTACAAGTAGCCGTGACAGAAAATATCTTTGACAAGTAACCGTGACACTGCCACTGTTTGTACTTTTCTATTATATAATTTTTTTACACTAAATGCTTTCTTTATAACTAGCTTTAGTAAAGTATTTGGTAACACATCAATAAAAATGTATTTTTATTGAAGGCTTAAAGTGCCATCGTACAAATTCTCAGACATGGATACGTTGTGGTACACCTGGGAAAGGAGAGGAGAATCGATCAGCGACTGCATTAAGGGTGTCGTCTACCTGCGTATTAGAGGGTCAGAAATGACGGAGACAAGCGCGGCGCCTCAACGAACCAAGCGCTGAACTAGCTTGCAAGCTTCCCGCCGAACTGTTTTTATTGTGGAACATTAAGCGGTGACCATATAACCTAATTGGTGGAAAGTCTACAACTAACTTCAGTGCAGGTCGCAATCTGAGTTCCGCATACATCCGGTTAGTACATTTTGAAGAACGCAAGTCTGAAAAGGCCGTTTTAAGCCGTGTTGGAGATTTCAGAAACGGTTCTTTTTTAATGAGCGTGGCGTCTTAACAATGAGGTTCCGACCTTGTCTGAAGTTTGTTTTCTTTGCGTACGTTGGCACAATGGGCACACGCGGAATATTTCAGTAGAAAAAAACTGTTTACGAACACACTGCAACCCATTTGAGGGGTGGTGTAGGCGGCCGCCTTAAGGTATCTTCCCAGTATTCGCCTAGACTGACTTCGGAAAATCCTGGAAAATCAAAATCAGGGTCGGCATACCCGGTGATCAAACCCGGACCCTCCCGACAGTAAGACGAGGCTTTTACCTATGATCCACCACACTCAGATAATTTTATTAAACTTAATACGCATGAGAGAATAAATAACATGCTTAGAGCGTTTTTACGAAATTTTATTTCAATATTATCATCATAAATAAAACTATCACTTAGAAATACTATAAATAAATCTACATTTAAAGCAATGCATTTGAATTTTTTAAAAAATATATCTGTCCATGTGAAAGCTGTATGGTAACTGTCAAGATTACGAATTAGAGACTAGCGTAGTTAAAAATAAAACAGTGTATGCAAACCAAAGTAACATATCGAAGTAAAAATATAATTCCCTCAGTAAAATCAAAATAAACTAAACCAAAATCGGCTCATTCGTTTAGAAGCTACGCGGCTACAAATAGACACACAGTAACACACCCAGACACGTCCAACTTATAACACGCCTCTTTTGCGTCGGGGGTTAAAAACAACCAGTGTGGCATAATTATTAATGCATCCACAACTGCAGCAAGGTGTACAGTAAATAGACGCTGCATTTTTACCAGATAGGTAACATGACGGCGCATGTAACATATCTAGGTATAGTCCTTGCAAGTTCCAGTGATACCGCATCATCATAACAATTACTAATGCCAATGATCACGCTAGGAACCTCGTGTTTTGTAACCTTTCCAAGGTCCAGCTAGTCTAATGACCTTGAAGATGTACCGCGCCAAGGCGCTTACGAAAATTCACCTGCTGTAGTAGGGTAGCTATTCAAGGTTTTAAAATGACGATAATAAAAAAAGCCTGCGTATTACCTACACGTTAAATATTTTGCTAAACGCTACATCCACAATGCAGTCATTACACGTATATTTTTATTCAAGCAGGCTCATAATATTGATTTTAGCAGTTGGTTGAGAAGCCATCAGTTGAAATTTCGAACATGGGTAAACAAACTTGGGATGAAACTTCAAGCACCAAAACCTTGAAATCTTCCCTGGCCTATCCCTACTATCACGGATTTTCAACTTGTTTCATAAGTGCATGTAGAAGCTGGGTGGGGTTCACTGTCACTGTTATTTAAGACTCCAGTCACAGCTCCAACAGTGACAAGGAAGAAGTGACAATGCCGCGGCTACAGGTTACGCATCTCGTCGGAGGAAAGATGTTTGTAGTACAAATTAATAATACTCACGTAATTTCACGCTGATAGAAGTCTGCAGGTTTATGAGACACAAGGTCACCAATATTAGCTTGCACATTTCACCCATCTCCAAAATACCACTGGGCAATAACTGTCACTAACTCACAAAGTGGAACGAAGTTGATGGCAAACGGCCTTCTTTTCTCAACACATGAGTGCGCTCGTCTACCTCGACCCTGACTTCACTTTCCTGCTAGCTGTCACACAGCTGCGCACAATCGTAAAAATAAGTATCGATAGACAAAGGTATCGATAGTGTAGTGAATCGATAGATCTGACTACGAATATTATTATAAAAATATATATATTTATACTTTCCTTGTGGCCAAATAGCAACGTTAAATACAATACTAGAATATAAACAGTAACACGCAATTTTGCAAATTATAAAAATGAATAATAAACAACTTTTCAGAACTTCCGCTTTCAGAAGTACACATGTACCATGTAAGGTGGAAAATCTGCGGCCACTTTGAATTTTTAAAAAATTTTGTATGATTATTGTCATCCCTTTGACACTATTTTTATGCATTTAGGGCCAGTTTCACAATGTCTGGTTATGTTCCGATATTATCTGATTAAATTTTAAGTGGTAGTTAGCAGTGTTTTGTGTTTCTCGAGTTATGGTTTACTTAAAATTGTTGTTTAACTAGTGGAAACCAACGGTTAATTTAAGCACAAGAATAAGTTCTTGTTACTGAGTTAACCAGAACGTTAAACAAATATGGCAGATTGTGTTTTTGAGCAACCAAATGTAACCCTTGTGATAAAAACATAATTAAGTGATACAATATCAGAAAAAATAATTGAACGTGAAGTTATATTAACGAAGTCTTAATTTCTTGAATTCGTTGACGCCAACCACCCTAGCCCGTTTGTCCCTACAGCGCCACCATCACCGTCAACAGTGCCCCCGCGCACCCTACGTCAGCTGTGCACCCGACGACGTGTGCATGGATCATCAGCCAGGTAGGACCGGGAACACAACATCCGCATATCGGATCACGCCCACCCACGTGGCAAAAATTACCAAGAGGTAACTCATTAACGTCACGACGAATGAACAAACTAATTAGCACAAAAATTGCAAGACATGCGTAGTATCACCGGCCATTGGTCGTTTAGTCGAACTCTCTCTCCTCACGGAGAAATTAGCCACGTAAGTGACACGTAGGTTTTAGTCTGTAACTTGTCAGTGTAGCACACCAGCGTAATGATAAACATTCCAAACATTTCAGTTTTAACAGGGAATTGAAGTGGGGACGGTCAACGGGAAGGGACTTAAGAGATCTCCCGTAGTAACGTGGTTATTTTCAGCATACTCGCGCCAAAAAGACGTATAAGGCAGTACTTAAATTTTTGTTGTCAGGTTTTTATGTTTTGAAAAGAGTTTGTGAAAAGGTTTTCTAGTGTGTGTTCTGTCGGCACGTCAAAAACAATTAAGTACCGACAAACGCAAGTGCTGTGTAATTGTTTCATTAATATCTTTACTACCAACTTTATCATCCACGAGTGTCTAAAATGTCCATCTATTCCCTGTGTTTCATCATAGTAAACTTTTATTAATTATTTCCATCAGTGTTGTGTATGTACTTTCACCTAAAACAATCTCAAGCTATTTTTAAATTTTTTATTTGGCGAGTGGCGCGCACGAGGGAGATCGCCACGTGCCCGCCTGTCCGCCATATTGCAATTCAGTCTCGGTTTTGAGCTCGGTCGGGACGCACGTGTGTCGTGTGCTCTGAGGTCTTCAAGATTGTCTTACTGATTTTTATCTGCAATAGACTCATTTAATACCGGAACCGTTTGCTATTCCCCTCAGAGCCGTGCAGCCCTAGATCCCAACGTAAATTTAACACGTAATGTAATATTTTCCACTTTAATAATTTGTGTGTAGTGAATAAGGTAAAGTTAACCTAGTCAAGTGTAACCTGGGTGTGTCCGCTAGAGAACCTCAATGTGTACGGGGCAATCTGCGGCGCACGTGTGCAACTTAAATCGTGTTATGTAAGTAAATAAGAAATTGAACCTGGGTCTCGACCACCTTCTTGTGAAAGTGTTTACCTTACTAGGCCTTTAAGAGGGATCTGTGTTGAGCGTCTAACCTGGCTCTGACAAGGTTAGGATTTCATGCACACACACACCAAGTGAATACCCCTGTGTCTTGACATGTACACCTACGTTACTGTGCCCCTACGGCTGACGGCCGAACGACCCCCTCTCATGCTCTCCACCCGGTAAATCCCGGGGAAGCTGGCGCCCATGGCAACACCACTCGGCAACGCGTCATCGTATTAGAAAATAGCTTCATTTGAAATTAATGTATCACTGCCAATACAGAAGTTGTTTCACAACTAAGGTTATGGCAGACCTAATTTATAAAGATGATGGTTACTAACAAAAGCCAATATTGGTATTCCCAAACCGAAAAATTTTCCTGCCGACAGATGGCAATTTTTGTCAATGTATTTTATCTGTACAAAAATATTAACTTGTGTACCGTACTGTACTATTTCGAGAAACGCGTTTCAATTTGTGACATTGTCAGCCTATTTACCTTAGGCTTTAAAATGTATGTTGCTATCACGGCTATAGAGGAACAGGTCTGTACACTTGAGTTGAAAATTGACCCCGTTATGGCTGATTGGCGCCACTGGCACTCTGGGGTTGTTTTAACATTGTGTAAATGGGACTACAAGGAGCAAACTAGTGTCGGAGCTGCTAGGAGAACTGCTAGTAAGACGCTATACTGCAATGTTAAAACAACACTTCATTGCTAGTGGCGCTTTCAGTCATAACGGGGTCAACGCCATAGCATTGGTAGACAGGCGAGTGTCCAGACCTGTACTTCAACGACCGTGGTTGCTATTATTTTCTGATTTGGTTTTAAATGTTGAGCGGAAGAGGTTAGTTATGGTTAGGTTACACAAAATCCCACATATTTTTTGTAAATAGACGTAAAATACATCGAATTTTTGCTAGCACATAAAGAAAATTAAACCTAGCACAACTTATATCTAAACTGATATTTATTCAACGATTCACACATGACAACAAAAAGGCAGTAATTTTCAAAACCTCATTATTTGAAACAAAGATTGTAATTACTGAAAAGAAATCTTCAATTAATATTTGGCTTCATTCATGAGAGGTAATGTTCGCCGAATATAAGTTACACGAACATAGAGAAAGCAAAACTTGGCGAAACCATTAACGGTGAAACAAAATAGAAGATTCACTGCAAGCCTGCTTATTTTCGTGTCGCAATGGTTATGGTGTCAGAATGGCGTCACATGACATACAAGAAATTGAATTCAATAAATTTGGAATAAAATTTAAGTAAATTGAATTGTAAGGGCCTTTACCAACAATCTTGAATGTAATATTAAATACATTAATTTAGTTTGTGGTATATATATATATATATATATATATATATATATATATATATATATATATATATATATATATATATATATATATACATACATACACCACATGCCAGCAGGATGCCTGGACACTATGACCATGACAGCAAGGTAACGGCTGACGTGAACCGCCTAACACCAGGTTTCAGACCCATTGTCACCTTCTCTGTGATGTCACCACAAACACCACGGTACCTCCCCGGTGGGGAGTGACATTTCGGTACCCTCATGAGAAAACTTCGTTACTCCAAAATCTATTTTTTAACAGGAGAGGGGGTCTTTTACTGGTTACAATCCAACAATAAAGCCTCGTGAGCTCTAATTTTTGGTTTAATATTTTTAAAAAACATATCTGGAGATACATGTGAAAATCTCGTATCTCCAAAATCAGTTTTTTTTTTACAGGAGAGAAAATTTCTCGTTTGTTACAATCCAACAATGTATTTGCGAGAGTTCGGATTTTTGTTTTTAAAATTTTGAAAAACATAACTGGAGATGCGTACTTTTCGCAGTTGATAAGGAATTTTTTTTCGGGGTAGAATGTAAAAATAAAACGCAAATCTAAAAAAAAAAAAAATGGAGATACGAGGTTTTCTCATGAGGGTATCGATATTAGCAAGTATAATTTACGCACCATCGGCCATTGGTCGCTAGGCGAATCATCTCTTAATAATTGAATAATTAGCCCCGAACCAAACCATGTGGTCACACATTTTCTCAACTTTCGAACATGCGAGTAACACTAAAATTCATAAAAGAATTTTCTCAATATAGTGAAATGTGCTTTGCGAGTGATGGAATCAGTTAAATAGCCACGTGCGTGTCTACCTAAGTCACGGCCGTAGAAGAACAGGTCTGGACACTCGCCTGGAAACTTGACCTCTTGTTATCTGACTGTAGTTCACCAAGTTACCTAGAATATTGTATTCTATTGGCGCTTCAGTTAGGGCTACAGCAATCTTTATTTACTTTGTAAATATAACAATGGAAAAAGGTGGGCGGAGTTTGAGTCCGACCGCCCTAACTGCAGCTCTAATAAAACACAATATTCTCGGTAACTTGGTGAACTGCAGCCAAACAACAAGAGGGTCAAGTTTCCAGACGAGTGTCCAGACCAGTTCTTCTACGACCGTGGTCGTGGTCCAGACATTGTACTTCTACGACCATGACCTAGGTCAATCGCGAGTTCAGTGCCAACCTGACAGAACCTACACAGCCCTTGCTGCATGCAACAACATGCCAAACTAATTATTAAAAGGGTTTTTGGTAGTTGTTAGGATGGTGGTATTAAACATTTTCATTTGCGGCCCGCAAGCGAACCCACAAACTCCACTCGCTCAAGTGTTGCTTGAGAGGAGAAACAGCCCGAAAACAACATTCAAATAATTTTGCAGATTCTTGAACGAAAGCTAGGTTGAGCGAGCTCTTCTCCTACCAGAAAAAATAAAATGGTGGCCAAGTTTTTCGAATGGGAAATCATGCGTCGTATTTATTGTGAAATATCCTGTAAAACGTAATTAACTGCTACGAAGAAAGTTAATAATATGAACTTTAAGGTGATAAAATGTTAAAAACAGTTCCAAGTAGCCTCCTCCAGAGTGCAGCACTGAATACGACAAAATGCTAAGACGGCATCAACAAAGTCTGTTAACAAAGTTTTGTCAGTTAAAAATATTAAATGATGTAGAATTGTGTTTTTGGATGCAAGCGTCATGTTTGGGAATCGTATGTTCTATTTATCTGCCTTTTGCCATTGACGTTATAAATAACATACATAGCTAATTATTGAATCTACAACATAAATATACGTTGGCAATCGCTAAGTTATAATATGTGAAGCAGCAAAATGAAGGATGTCTGCAAAATTAAGAAATAAATACTAATACCTTTATTCGAACTACTGTAAAATTAAAGCAGTTAAAAATTTTCACAATAGATAGCGCAATTCATATTAAATTTTAAAATGGACATAATGAAAATACAACGAATTTGTTGCGTTAGATATGTTTTGTCAGTAACAGTCCGCGTTCAATCCAAACGTGAATTATAATTGTCACATGGGAAATAATACTTCGAAAGGTTTTTATCCTTAACTAAGACGGCAACAAGGCATATTCATAATATTCTTAATATTTGCAAATTCGGAAAAGTTAATGGTTTTCTACGTTCTAAAACTCTAAAATACATCTGAACTTATACATTTCCGTAAACGGCGACAAATTTTGTTGATGCCGTCTTTACTATTTCATAAACTCGCCACCAGATGTCAGCAACTTTGCGCGAAAGTGCACTGCATAAAACTGCTATAATTTAATTTTAAAAACAATGTATAACATTAATAATAACGCTTTTGTGTAGCCAGTAAAATAAAATATAAAGATTAATGGAATGTGCTTGCTTTAAAAGAAAAGCAATAATGAATTCCATACAATAGTCACAGCACTAATCAAAATATAATATTCGTATTATTCTATTCTCTAATAATACATTGCCATTTTTTTTTCAAAGTATTTTACATTTTACACCTTATCTTATTTGCGCCACCGAAGAGCTAACCTTGTTGAATCGTTCACCGAATAATCAATCCCGCCTTAAATGCCGCTCGTGCACTATCATCGAAATTGTTTAAGAAAATGATCCGCCATTTTGCCAAGTTACAAAGGTTAAGAATAGATAATATTCGCGAAGAGGATAGGATAGGTCCATGCCTTTCGTAACTTTGCGAGTCCACACAACCGTATTCAAGACGCAAATGACTCGCTAATTGCGTTCAAGAATCCTGTTTTTATGCCGGAAAAGATGCGCACTGGATGTGTCACACATTCTCCGCGCAAATCGTCTGTGAATACCAGCCTTAGTGCTCATTATTAGTGTATCAGTGTGTATGTAAGTTTATCCATCATTGTCTAGCATAAACACGTAGGTGCATCACAAACCCTCGCAACCTCAAGTCACGTAACAAAGCAAAACAAAACACGAAAACAGTTCAAAGCAAATGACAGTCAACAAGCAAAGTGAGAAAAGACGTTTTCTATTTCAACCTTCATTGCACCTTGTTTTTGGTATAAATATAATTTATCTCACCAGACTTGGCGCAAACGAGAGGTCTGACAGGCGTAGAGTGTACCATGCGTATCGAGTCACGGGGGAATCTCAACTTTTGCACCAACCATGTCCACTTCAACAGTTTCTGTAACATTTTCTCAACTCTCCCCCATGATCGTCACCCAACCCGGTCAACTCGTGGCCCCCAGGATTTAATAGCTCACGTGAATTTTTCGCAGCTGCGGCCTTTTTGGCAATGAACATCAGCCACTGACCTGCTTTGGGTCAGGCCTGCTTCAGCGCATTACATGCTCTTGTGTATAGTGCTTATTTCATTAATATACTTCGCTCTTACAGAATCACGTGTGCAATTCATTTCACAGTCACGTAAGTTTCAGAGCCCAGCCTACTCTGGTGCAACCTAGTATCGCTTTTTTGTGTATGTGTTTTTGTAATTCAGTGACAATTTGTTTGTGCTACAAGGCGTGGAGGGGGCCTCAACACCCTTCCTAGCATAACATGTGTGTAGGTAATGCATCGGCCTTTGTGTGAGGAGGCAGTCATGTTGTCGACCAGACTCTGAGACCACAAGAGTCCGGTGTCCACCTGGGCAAATTTTATTTTCACGACAGTCTGGCACCCTATTACGGCAACAGCACTCCACTCTTCACATTTTTCAACCTCGTGTTGACGGGGACGAGGGTGGAGGAGATGTTGATTATGGAAATACTAGCGTGCTTTAAGAGCGTTCCCGACTAGGCGCCAGCCGGTTAGCAGAGAACCGGAACTCAGGTGTTGCGAGTGGAGTGGTCTCAGGGTCGTGTGGCCGACGACTGGCTTCAAAACTCTCCTTGTCCTCCGCCGTTCTACTTACTCTCGGGGAGTTTTGTGGCCCTCCCCACGCTCATATCCACACACACACAATGAACTCGACAGGGATTTCGGGCACCTGTACACCCATATATAATTACGTAACCTGGTTGTAGGGTCCCGTGCCCTGAAATGCCGTGAAGCGGCGAAGTCAATAACAACACAAAATATAGGCAAGGTGTTATTATTCAGTCACATCGGTCTCCCAGTACAAAAAGCAATCCTGGCGATGGCTGAAGTGGTCCTGGACCTAGCCCGTCCGGTAGGTGACGTGGCAAAATCCCACGTGGTGGGGAGTAGAAAAATTAAAGTATGTTAAGCCCCTGGGCTCGGAACGAGTCGACTGGGGTGAGGAGTTAACCCGGGCACTGAAGTTAACGTTAAATTAAATGTTACAAAAGACGAAGAAAATAACTGTTGCTGTGAAATGATGAGACAAAGAGATGCTGGTGCCCGGGCGACCGAAGCCGAACCGCCTCGACACGCCGCCAGTAGTCAACTGCAGAAGCCTTAGCGGGCTCAGGGTGACCACGCCACTGAGCGCACCAAAACTTCTTAACACATAGAAACACGTACAAACATACAAACAAAGCACTTGACAAATTGTACAAAAATTAGACTTGCTGATTAATGTCTAAAAGATTGTTTGGAATGTTCATATTCATATTTTAAAAAATTTGGGTCAGACAATATTTTACGTTACTTGAGTTTAAATTACGTTAAGAACAGAGAATTACTTTAATATGATTAAATGAAAAATCTAGAGAGCAATGTTATTATAAAAGAAAGCATTTTAACAATTATAAGTTTTAAAGAAATTACGCTGCAGAGGTTGCCGGTTGGACAAGTCCAACATGACGTTAGGCGCAGGAGTGTTTCTTCCTGAGTTTGAGGTTAGACCTGACAAGTCTTTCCAGGGGGGCGATTAAATATCGCTTTTGAGAGGTGCAGCGCAAAATTTGCACTTGCGCTGCGTTGCTTTGGTATTAAATATACAAACACGCAGGTGCAAGTGGTCACGTGATGGCGCAAAGTGCCTGAAAATCTGCGACTAGCAAATGGCTCGACGCAAGTATATCTGCGCCCTTCGCGCATGCACATTGGACAATTTTCGGGTATGTGAAAGAGAATTAACATAAAAGTTGGTTATCTTTATAGATATAGATATAGATATAGTTTATTGCATCCTTAGATCTTTCCTGTGTACATTTTTGCACAAAGATATCGGACAAGTCATATTTACAATGTACAAACAAATGAATAAATTACTCAAGTTATACATTACAAATTATACACTAAAACAGCGAAATTCAAACATTTCTTGTCGGTTCAGGCTCGCACGTAGGCTCACATCAGCATACTTCATAGTCTCCACATGTAAAAGAAAAGAAAAAAAAACAAGAGAAGAAACAGAATCTTAACCCAGAATAAATATCTTAAATAAGTATCTACACTGTCATAGATCCACTCAAATACTCTTCGACTGTGTAAAAAGCATTAATGATAAAGAAATCTTTAAGGTGTTTTTTGAATATTTTTGTGTTAGCTAAACATGCGTCTTGCAGGTGGCTGGGGAGTTTGTTGAACAACTTGCAAGCTGTGTATGAAGGACCTTTTTGCTGTAAGGTCAAGTTGACAAGAGGCATGTGTAAAAGGTTTTTACTTCTAGTGTTATGGTTATGAAAATGTTCATTTGTGTGGAACA
>PNEQ01047643.1:0-39750 GCA_003012365.1 Medauroidea extradentata
GTGACAAATTCAAACGTATTATTAATAGAAGCAACCTATGACCGGGAAAACAAGGCATACATTTACTATTTATCTCACACGAACCATTCCTAACCACAATTTTGCAACATGTGCCTCGACAGCAATAAATACGATAGCATCACTGAACTTAATCTATCCGCCACTTAATATCCTACACAATATATCTTTGCAATATCGCCTATTCAAGTAACACTCCCTCGACTCGTGCCTTAAACCCATCAAATCATAGAAAAAATCATTTTTAAATATAAATAACGATAGGCTATGTTCGCCCATTCCTATCTTCGCTCGCACAAGCAAGAAACAATAACAAATGCCTATCGAAAGTGTTTCCCTTACAACGCCTGAAAAATTAATATTACCAAATCCTGGTTACTTTCATTACCAACACACACAGTATAGAACTAGGCTTACTGATAGGCTGTCGGCTACGTAACTGCCAGCTAAATATTGTTGGTAAAACATTTTTGAAGATTTGACCGGAGGTTTGCTTAACTGGAAGCTACCAAGCTGGAAGATTTAGCCGGAGGTGGTAAAACCGGGCCTTAGAAGTGGCAATTACGACGTTACGTGTCATAGATGTACCAATGCACAATGAGCCGTTAGCTTGTTTACTACTGTACGCTATCCATTCTAAGGTTGCAGCTAATCCAGCCAAGTGAATGCCAATAACATTTTTTGCACAGCGAAAATTTCATTTGAAATATTGAAAAAAATGCAAGATAACTATGCTATGACACAATGTGAGGAATCAAGGTATAATTCAATTGCTTTGATTTATTTCGTTAGCAATTTTTATTTCTGCTGCAACCTTAGAGTGGACAGAGTATAGCACTGAAAAGCTATTGCTATGATAAATAATAGCTCCACTGAGCTGGCCCAGCTGTAGCAGACTTACGGAAATGAACATTCGAAATGCCATTTGCAACACACAGGTGGCCACCTAAATGGAAAACCTGGAATTACCAGGGGAATTGTGACCACCTGGAAATATCTGGTAAATTTCAAGGAATTTTCGGTACATCTGAGAAACTTCAGGGAATTTACTTGCCTAGTCCATTTTAAGCTTCCGTAAAAGTCATAGGAAGGGAAATGGTGAAATTTGGAGAGCGTTGCACTTGAAATATTAACCTTTATTGGAAAATTTGTTGAATAAAATTCCAAAATGTTGTTTTCATACTTGTAAATATCAGGGATTTTTTTTGTTTATGTTTTCTGTGAAGGAAATCGATGAAAAATCAGGGAACTATTTTTGTTGCAATGAGTGGCCACCCTGAACACATTGGTAGAACTCAGGTGGCTGTTGAACTATGGCTGTGCGCTAGCAAATCGGTGATGGCCGAAATGCTGCGCACTACCAGTGGTTGTAAGCTATGTATGGTCCATTTTATTTTTTCGTGACTATACCCACGCCTTATTGTTCACTGATACGCTCATGCAGTAAAACACAGTCGTTCGACTGTGGTTTTACTGAAGACAATGTAGCAAGTTTGAATCAAGTTCGTATTACTCTTCAATTTGATTTACATGTCAAGCTTGCTCGTGTTACTAGCTGCGAGCCAGATTCAAGACAGAATTTTATTTAAATTTTACTTAAGCAATTTTATTCATGAAACTTCCTGTGAGTATTCATTACTTTTGTTCGATGTTGTTTTAATTTTTTTTTTAACGTGCGTATGTAAATGAGCAAACACATTATAAAGTTATGACATTTTAAATGCTACTTCAAAAATTGATTATTTATATATATATATAATGCCAATTAAAATTTTATTATTCTAACAACAATATTTTGTGGAAATTCGGAGTACACATGAAATATATAAACTAATCGCACGCATCAACTTTTACGTCTTCACTGTGGTCTTGTGGCTAGCATGCCAAATTATTAACGGACGGATCTTAGGTTCGAATATTGGCACTTATGAAAAATTTACGGATTGATAACTATATTAAGTTGAAAAAAAAGAATACCAAAAAGACAAAACTCAATAAGGATAAAATTGCGAAGAAAGACATTACTTCTGTAGTCTATCTAAGATTTGCCATCTATAGGCCCAGGCATGTGAAACCATTTGCAGGCCAGCTGATGACTGTGAAGGGGTTCAATGATGGAACATTGTTGGCGCAAGCATGTGAAACCATGTGCAGACCAGCTGATGACTGTGAGGGGGTTCAATGATGGACCAATGGTGACACAGGCAGTGGCGGCGGAGATATGGGGAACAGGGGGACACTGTCCCTCCCCTAGAACAGAGGGGAGGGACAATATAGGCATTTGTACCCACCTTAAGTTTAAATATTTAAAAATATTACAGTCTCTGTCAGCTGTATATTCAATTTTTAGACTCGAAAATCACTTAAATAGCACAAATTTGCACACTAAATGCAAAATTTTCCGCTGGAAGACTCCCGAACCCCCTACTTTAATAAGTCGTTTTAGGAAATAATTCTGAAATGAAATTTCTCTGAACGATCTTGTTTACCCCCCCCCCCCTTTTTTTTTTTTACAAGGATACATTCCGTCGCCACTGGGCGCAGGCATGAGAAACCGTGCGAAGGCCAACTGATGACTGTGGAGTGGTTACTTGTTGGATCATGCAAGACAATTTACGCTAGAACAAAACATAAGTTTTGTCACAAGTGTGCTTACTTTCGTCCTTATTTATATCTTCTCCTTAACCAGCACGTGAACTTAAAACGCACGAAGCTCGCGGTACAGCCAGTCGCAACTCGATACGTAATTGCAGGATTGCCACATTTATATTTACCAATGCTGAGCTAAACGTACATTACAAGTTCGTTAAAACAGTTATATTATGATAATTAAACATTTCTGTTTAAGCTAATCATGTGATCAGATAACCAAGAATTTAAACAGACGCTGCGAAACTGGCCCTATGTCGTCTATAAAGAATGGAATTTAAGCAGTTCCAACCGAATTTCCCACAACATTCTTTATAGATCAAAAGTGCACAAGCGGTTCAATGCATTTGACGTTTATTAAGATAAATTAAGTTTTAAAATTGTTATAGTTTTGAAGGCCAAAGTAGTTAAATGCCAACAGTTAAGCTAGATATTTTTCTCGTCATACTTTTTATCAGCTCTGTAAAAACCACCCTGCTGTCCAACTCAAGTGTTAAAACCAAACCGATATTTATGAAATGTAAGATGGATCGATAAAATCAAGCAGAATTAATATTTAGTTTAATTCTTTCGGTTCGTGTGATTAAATCTTCAGATTTCTGACAGGCAGAGAGACGTGCACTTCGGCCTGCAGTTTGCTCTAAATGACCTTTAGTAACAATGCGTATTGGTGGAGAGAGGCGAAGATAAGCTACAGCAACGGTATGGGAATGAGACAAATGCGCGGATTCGTATACCTCAGGGTAGTAAAAGCGAGAAGCTTCATAAAAGTACAAACGTCGCACACAATTTAAAGCCATTCTTCATCATTTCTACAGCTTTTAAGATACTTTTTTCAATCCTAAACGAGAGCTGATATCGAATGTTTCACAGTTTTGTTAAATATTATTTTAATGTGTTTTCTAATTTTTGCAGACAAAATATTTTATAGATTTGGCTAATTAGTTCGTAAATGGGAATTCACTTAATTGCTTTTAACTGAAACAATTGAGTATTTGGTCTTGGAAAAATTAGTTAACCTAGAACAAAACTGTACAACAGTTTTTCGATGTTTGCTCTCGTTGGGGATTGAAAAAATAATTATTGCTTCTTCTCGATAACTTCTGTTCTCGTCGATATATCAAAATTTTTGTCACGACAAGGCGTAGATACAAACTTAATAGATTTTCTGTAATGGCTGGAACCATGATATATTCATTATTTTGCAACGGGAAACAGCTGAAAAGGAAAATTGCTTTATTTACGGGAGCGACTACAGAGGCCGCAACATTAACAGAAACAATGCCGTATGGATTCCAAAAAGTGAATGAAACAATGAACTATGCCTTGTCAGCGTGAAAAAAGTAAAACAATGTGTATATTCCCTGATTTATAAGAAAAACCGTAAAACCGATCTTACAGGGATCAATCCCCCTTAAACTATTTCCTTGCAGAGCATCAGCCACAGCTACAATAAGAGCACTGCAACACGAATGACATCTGTGTTTGTTATAAACTACTGCAGGAAACCAATCATATGCTTGATAACTGGATGGTGCACAAGGCAGAATACACGAGAAAGGGTTAGGTTCATGTTTGTGTCCAGAATCACAGCCAGGACAGAATTCCCGTTTATTTTTGTTCTGTACTACTGCTAGCACTTGTAGTAAGTAGTAGCTGGTTTCGTTTCCGTACTCAGAAACTTGTTGTACTTCCCGGTAAATTGATCCAGGTCACGACCAGCCTTTTTAAATCAATGTTTTGAAAATAGCTTACAGGAGCTGCTGTGTACACTTTGCCTTTTAATGTTAACTAAATATAAACAACACTCAATGGTTAACTTCATAGCTCTGAAACGGTAACGAAACATATATGCTTAAATTTTACAAATGTAGCAGTAGGCATTACATCTTGGCGATTTTGTGTAGTACGTGGTACACTAAGATTTACTGTTCATTATTTTCACACAAAACTTAAATAATGACTAAACAATGAAAATGCAATTAAAAATATTAACTGAGGAAAAATAATGAATTTGGTGCGAAGAATGTTTCCGACGTCGCAGAATGGAACATTAAGAAACACATACCTGTGGAAGAGACTATTCTGTCTGTGCTGATTAAGTCAGGACGAATTGTTTTTCACTTTCTACTTGAGTATTATCTTGTAAAAGATTAATTGCAAGTAAAAAAATACGATAATTTTGTATGACTCGGTACACTTCAACTACTAAGGTACTTGTACAGAATATGGCCCGCTTAAGGTTAAAAAATCATATGTGTCTAAGTCATTAATTATATTACTAATATTGTATAGGTATGGTCTAAGACATTTATTTATGGATGGTGTACGTTCATACTGGAGACTAGTGAGTATCGATCCCACATCTATCTTGACATTACCACACAATGGCGACTACTGGGCCGTATTCGGTAGCGGTACCCTATGTTAACTTTTGATGAGATGCGTTCACTGTAGCCATTCCATTACCACATGCCTTTAGTTCAGTGTATAGTTACAGTAATACACAAATAACGGACAAAACAACATTTCTGAATTACATTAAAACTAACATGTCAAAGATTGAAAATAAAAAAAAAAATTGTTATAGGCTACAGTAATTTAAAACTAAGTTTGTGTAAGGTTTAAGTTTACTGCTGTTGCCCTTACAGGCTGAAATCTTTCATTGTAGTGTATTGGCTATATCAATATGAAAACTAAGTTATCTGGAAATACGTAAGATTTCAAATGAAAAAAAATGAGTTTATACTGCTGATAGCAGTCCCAATTTCCACATGTCCGTATTACAGTAACAAAATTTAAGAGCGAGTATTACATCTGCAATGACAGTAGTCTACCCTTTTATTTAGAATTTGTGAAACATTGAAATGACTAAAGTTATTAACTGTATTGTGATAATTATTGCACTTATAAATTAGGAAATGGCGTTCTGTAATTCTATATGCCACTTAAGTAGGAATAGAGTGTCGCTTCCCAAAACCAGACTTGGAAGAAATACGTGCGTGTAATTTTTCATTCGTCTTTCTGTTGTAGTAATTACTCTATCGCTGGAGAAGTCTTCGAAGAATTAGCTCGTTGTTAGCAGTTAATTCCAGCGGACAAAAGGAGCACAACATTGAGTAGTTCAATGGGGGAAAGACAGCTGAATACATCGGCGCAGGGGAGGGTCTGGCTTGCTTGCCGTCTCTGCTACAAGAAAAACAGCTCTAGCTAGATGGCACTCGCATCTCCAGCTGACATGAAGGGGCCAGAGGAAAGGGGGCATACCAGTTTCTAGAATGGGTTCTCGGATGGATAGAAGGAACGCACAAGCTGGAGGAGGTAATTTACTGTCAGAAGTGCCAAAGTAAACTGCTGAATTCTGCACAAGGTTGTAAGCCAGAAATGCAGCGTGATTCGCAACAAAATATCACAACTTAGCATTATTCTTAATGATATGCTCTCCAGTTTACACTTTTATAGTGATTAGTGATATTAATTTTTTTACTCCTCAATGAGAGCAAATATAAATATGTCTGGCAGATTTGTTTAAAATCACCTTCTCCGTGTTCGCTGATTTTTTTCAAGGAAGTGAATACTATGGTTTTATCTAATTGTGTGATGAACTAAATTATGACTAATTGAGTTTTTAGTCGAAACTGTAGAAATTCTTGCTTTGAAAAAAAAATTACCTATCATGACAAGAACCATTTTAAACAAAACTGCCAGATAGATGTTTGATACCTGCTCTAGTTTAAGCTTAAAAAAAACAGTAGAAACTGAATAGCGTGACCTTGAAGACGAGGTATACGGCAATTTTCATCACCATGGTTTTATTTTTATATTTGTACAAGATATTTTTCTTTCCAGTTTTAGACACAAAATGTGACTAAATGTTTCTCTTACGAAATTCTTTATCTCGCATAGTTTATACGTAATGGCTCGTTTAAGCAAAAATTTGCATATTTTCGTTTTAAAGTCGACACTAAAACCAACTCACTTACCAAACTGAAACAATTTCATAGTGAACAACGATATTGTAGGCTACAAATTCAGCTATGTTATATGACAAAATAAAATATTTCAACATTTAAAAAAATTTATTGAATTTTTTAAATTGGTATTTTAAGTTTCAGTATTTTATTTAAATCAAATAAGTTTTTATTCTTTGCTTTTATGTACGTGACATTGTAGCCTGTGCATTTTTTTTTTTTTTCAGTTTGGTATGTCAGTTGCTTTTAGTGTCGTCCTTAAAACGGGGAAAAGCAAATTTCGGCTTTAACAACCCATGACGGGAAAACTATGAGAGATTTAAAAAAATTCATAAGTCCAAATTTAGTGAGATTTAGTGTCCAAAATATGAAAAAAAATTACCTGGTACGAATAAAAAATAAAACCACGGTGATGAAAGTTGCTGCAGACCGCGCCCTTAAAGCGCGGCGCCAACTAGGATCGTGAAGAGGCGCGCAGACCGTTCATAATCCTGATTTTATTCGAAACAATTCCACGTGTTGCATCGTGATTAGGCTACGAAATGCATTTAAGGACCCTTACACAGGCCTATTTACTTGCCACACACTACTCTCGTTTCTAACAATCACTTTTTTGAGTGCGAAAATGGCCAAAGCGCGACTTTTTACGGCAATGTTTATGTAAGAGTATTTTCATTAGCCTCTGAGTAAAATAGGTCTCTACAGTAGAATTTTACCTTTCCTAGCGTACGATAAAACGACAGTCCCGTAGTAAAAACGGTTCGGCGGGAACCTTGCACGCTAGTTCATTGCATGTTGTGGCGATACGGCATTTGAAGTGCGCTGCAAGGTCGACCTTACTGTTCCGTCACTCCAGAGTCTCTAACGCGCTGGTAGGCGGTGCCCTTAAGATTGAGAGATACTCGTCATCTTGAATTTTTGAATTTTGTCATAACTTTTCATCTAGGTAAATTTATGCAACTTTAACCTAAATACATAAAATAATACATATTCATATAGTTTTACACATCATTAATGTTTATTTCTCGTTACTGCAGTTACAGATATAATTGCAGTTAAGTAAATAATAAGAATGTTCTAACTGCCGTTCGATCTGTAACAACAGTAACGGCAAACAAAGCTATATTATGTATAAAATTCCCTTAAGGGTGTTCAAGTGCGATAAAATCATAATTTTATATTTTTATGAAGTATTGTTAGTTTTTTAGACGATACGTGTGAGTACATTTCACTCTTACGAAACAATCTTAGCTCCCATAGTTTTCTCATAACGGTGCGTCAAAGTCAAAATTTGCTTGTTCTGCTGCCATGCAAATAGTGAAAACCAACTGACCTACACAAAGAAATTAATTCTCTGTGGTATTACATCCCATGAGCTATGTAATAAAGGATTTAAATGACCATAACGTAATATTTTGAATTTTTTAATAAATCGCAAAAGTACTGGGAAAAAAGTAGAGAATTCAGCAATTTTTAAAAATGCAAAAATAGTTCATGGAATTTTTTAAAAATATTTTATTACGTAGCCCGTTATATGTTATTCAACTGTGAATTATTTCACTTACGTAAAGCAATTGATTTTCACTATTTGCTTGGCAGCAGAACATGCCAATTTTTATTTTGACGCACCGTTATGAGAAAACTATGCGAGTTAAAATTGTTTCGTAAGAGTAAAATATACTGAAAAGTATCGTCTATAAAACTAACAATATTTCGTAAAAATATACAATTATGATTTTATCGCATCTGAACACCATTAAAATGTATTATATTCTGTACTTAGGTTAAAGTTGCATACATTTACCCAGAAGAAAAGTAATGACACAAAATACAACAATTCAAGATGGCGACTATCTCTCACTCTTGAATTGGTGGGACCACGATGGTGTAGTGGTTACACTACTCGCCTTCCACCATGTTGACCCAGGTTGAAGTACATGTCAAACTGGCTACAGTACTCTTCTGCGAGAAATGTGAGTGACACTTAGGTAGACTGTGTCTAGTTATGCTGCCTGCAATTCGCTGTAGTGACATAATTCTTTCGTCGCTTTGGAACTTGTGTAATCAGAGTACAGCTATAGTAATCAAAGTCAAGGAGGGTGAATATGACCGACTGCTGCTCGTTCAAAATCTGACTCGTCGCATCCATGCATTAAGTGGTCAACTGACGTCACTCTCCTTCTAGACTCTCCTTAAATATTTCTCTCTTTTTGGGACACGCTTTGCATTGAAGACTGTTATTGCCTAGACATACATATGCCGATAAATTATTTTTATAAAATGCACACAGACGGGAAGGGAGGGAAAGGCAGAGATAAAGAGAGGGACTGAGGAAAATTGAGGAGAACTGCAGGCTAGAATAGGACAAACTCAGGGCAGGATAAATAGAGGCTGTTGCAAGATGTACTGAAATCTTGCTTCAACTTATACAAATATCTTCTCTTTCTGGTGTGTAGAAGTAGATTATATTATATAGGTTAGAGGTAGGTAGAGAAGTTAGTATATTGCTAAAATTTCTTGTCAACGTACCCTTCAAACCGCTGTAGTTTCTTGCGACTTGTGTGATTGGGTTACATACATCTGACGTAACTTAGTTGTCTGCAGACCAATAACATCCGCCAAATTTTACAATAGCAGGATTCTTATTGGCTCAGTAAAATAGGGTAACAGCTACCCACACAAGCGCAAACCAGTAATTTTTCCATTAGCTGAACGTATGTTGAAACACAGTAAACAGTCAAGTTTTCCCGCGATAAACCAACTTTTTAAACTTAGAACTCCGCAATATGCATAATAACCAAAACCTGTTTTTTTTATAATGGTGAAATTTTTGCACTGGTTTTAAGTTTAATTGAAGTTTTCATACACTGTCAATAGCAAGATAAATGTAAAATGACTACAAGGACAATTTTAGGCACTGCTCACTTTATAGTCTTACAGTATCCTGAAAAAATATTTTATAGGGAATAAAAGTTGGGCAGATATAATTTTCTCTGAACCTCAGCCTAACCTATGTTATACTATGGTTTTCTCCGTGCCTGTAACACTGCACATAGCAGAAAGGAACAACTAGCGAGAGAGCAGTATGTCTGGAGGACCTGGTCGACGGGCATCGCCCTGCCCCGGTCTTGTCCGCTGCTATCGGATCAACAACCGCCTGCTGGAATTGGATTACTCTCACCCTGCTGGCCTGGCGACCCCTGCCTGCAGGATCGCCTGCCATTTACTTCTTCATTCCGGTCCACGCGCCCCGAGAAGTGGATCGCTTTAAACTGATTTCCCGTCCTTCCTGCGCCCGCAGGGAAATTTGCTTTGCCCGGCAGAGTTTTTGTACGCGCCCGGCGAGCCAGCAACAAGTCCGAGAGCTCCCAGCACACCTCGGCTGTCGCCAACTTCGCACTGCTGTACGTGCGGGAGGATGTCGTCAAGATTCCGCGTGCTCACACGAGTCAGAGACACAGTCGTCTGTTTTTGTCCCTAGGTGGCAGAACATGACTCGGTGATCTTCCGACACGAGGTTGCGAGTTTGTTAAAAAGCACAGTATGTCCAAAAATTATCTTTACAACTTTAGACTTTAATAACTATAAATTTATACAAGATACCAACAAACGGTTTTCAGCATGAGGCAAGATAACTCGAAGTATTTTACGTTTTTTGCTCAGACTGACGCAAATAATGATATTTACAAAAACATTTGTTTCGCCGATGAGTCATAATTTCATGTGTCAGGTAAACTAAATTGTTATAATGTTGGTATTCTGAGGATCAGAACCTCCTAATGTTTCACGTGAAATAGAAAAAAGAAAGTCCCAAAATCAACGTGGGGTGCGGACTTACGCATGATTGCATGATTGCTCCAGTCTTTTTCATTGAGTCTACAGTCACAAGTGGTGTTTACTTGGACATGTTGCAAGTGTTTGCTGTGCCACAACTGGAACATCTGCAACCTGACGTCATTTCCAAACCACCTCACTGGTCCCTCACTTTCCCTCAATTTCTGAGTGAAAAGTTTAAAAAAAGGTGGATTGGATGAGATGGTCCGATTCGATGACCGCCGCGAACACCTGACATTACCCTACTTGATTTATTTCTACGGGGTTTTGTAAAGTATCTGTTACACTGGACCTAGGTAACAGACACGCAGGACTTGAAGACTTTCATTCCTAATACATTTCAACATGTCACTGTGGAGATCATGGAGCATACATGGAGGGAAATTGAATAATAACTGGACATTATTCGTCCACTAGGGGTGCACTCACTGACGTGTATCAATAAAGGAAAAAAAGAACTTTATGAGTTACCTTGTCACATGTTAAAAAAAACTTTTTGTTATTATCTTGTACAGTTTTGAAGTTATTAAAGTCTAAAGTTGTCAAGATAATTTATGGACGGACTGTATATTGACGCTGGTTTAAATTATCGAGATACAGCAATATACAGCTTGACGAAGGCTAAATGTCGAAACATGTACACGCACCTCTAGCAAGCCACATGTTTTGGAATGTGAGGGGGATTTTGGTGAAGAGTGACATGCTGTGAGTATGGAACAGCGCCGAAATGAAGGGGCTGGGGAAACGGGAGATCCACGAGAAAACCCATCGATCAAGGGCATCATCCGGCACGATTCCTACAGGCGAAAATCTGGCGACCTACCCAGCTGGGAATCGATACCCGGATCGCCTTGGTAGAAAGCGAATGGTCTGACCGTCCGGCTCTTGAGTTGAATTTGACTGTTTTCCCCCCCACATCTTCACCTAGCGGTGTATCTATATCTATTACTGGTCCTCATTTTGACGGCTACATTGAAGCGTCAAATACCACTTCGCTACGCGCCAAACACTAAAATAGCGTAAAATTTTTCATTGAAACAGTTTCTACTGCATGACTCAGAGCGATGACCATATATTTTAATGTGTGGAACGTCTGTTATACCTTAGCTTTGCATTGCTGTATATGACCGTTGGCTTCTAATGTATATAGTTTGAAAACAGTGATATTATGTATTCATATTTAGTGTTTTCATACAGTTAGAAATGAACGTATGAGGCATATTGGCTTGAAAATATTTGTGCTGCAAGCTGTGTTCTGAATAACATGTTCGATAAATTTTATTTTCATTGGGTATTGGAAGTTAAGGAAGAAATATTTAAAAAATAATAATAAAATAGTCATAAGAGAGAGAGAGAGTTCTTTGAATACTGACAAACAGCATTTTCTATGCAAACTTGTAAGTACAGAGTTAGAGACGCTGGAAAATCGCAAAAATGTTTAAAATAGACTCCAATAAACTGCATTATATTAACCGTGACACGTGTGAACATTTTAAGGACTAATCTCACACGCTGTGTGTTCAAGCTGTACGGTTTTAACTGGGCCTGTTGTCGAGAGAAATACTGCTACAAATAAACTATAGTCAATGTTGATACGAAACATTCAGTGTTATATACATCACGTTGGAGTCTAGCAAACAGTAAACTATTCCCGCGATTTTACAGTGTCTCTATACATAGCAATTACCTGTCTAAAATAGTTTTCATTATTTTCCACAGTTGATAGAAATATTATTGTATAGTGTTGATTTCCCGCTTATAAGAAGGCAATTTAACCAAAGATAGGGAAGGGAAGGCTTGAAATGTTACCAAGAAATGTTTCAAACTTCCTGTGACGTTTTGAGAGGCTACCAGCATTCTAGATACGAAATTTCGCTCCTTAAACTCTTCAGTCGAATTGTACAACACCAATGAAATGATTATTATAGGCCTAGTGTAATAATATTCGCGATTTAATAGAATAGTTTTTGGTTGAAGAGCATTGTTTATTCAATATTCCCGCGTCTCTTAACAGTTGGGAGAGTCTTGGAAACATGGTATGAACTGGAAATGGTATACGAGGATACTTATCCCAATAAAATCTTGTTTCCCTAGTGTTCTCATTAGCTTGTACGTACACATACACAATATTTCCACATTCGGCTTAAACGTTTCAGGCCACACTGTGCGTCTCAAACAGGAATCAAGTTTGCAAGATAGTAAACAAACACCCATGAAGATAACAATCCAGGTCACAAAAGGCACCCAAAAGAAGTCTCGGACCAAACTCAATTACGTATAAGTTTTCAAACTTTTACAATCTGAGGCTGAGCCTCTTTGTTCTCTCCTGGCACAAATGAATTAATTTTACAAGTGTTGGCGAAACAAATTTTTCGTATGAACACGATAAATATGTAATGAACTTGATAGTGAATTTGTACTTAAGAATACTGATGTGCAGTCTTTAACGTTTCTTACATTTTTCATATGAGCAATAACAAATTTCAGTATAAAATTAAACAAAAAAGACAGTCAAGATGTTATGTTGACATAGATGAAAGATCGGTTTCATATCATTAGAGATGTGCTGAACAAGCAACATAACTTTGTCTAGATATTTAGAAAGTGAAGACTCTTCAGAAACTACAATGGCATGACTTTCTTTACTTACGTTTGTACGTTTTCATTAAATAAATAAATATTACGGAATTAAAACAAATTACAATTATAAAAATTATGTTTAAAAGTTATTCTACAAATATATTGGAAGTGCATATCAGTTCAAATGTATAGATATGTGTCATATGTGTATAATACTGGTAGTATTTTGATACCGGCTCAATCAGAGCGAAGATTATTAACTTTGTGTTGTAATGGCTATAAAAGAAGTAAGTAAAGTGTGTTTTCAATTTCTTCGTGAAGTGAATAAAGTGCGACTAAATATTACCCAACAAATAGGATGAAACCCAATCACCCCATGGTACAAATGTGCCAACATTGGCATTTGACGTCACTTCGGTATTCTTCCCACCCTCGCTTCGAATTACCTTTGTACATTTAATTTTACTATGGGAGCTGTTTTTCATGAAACATCTTGTTTCGTAATGACAAGCTGTAGATACTATGTAGAGCAGCAGAAGGTTTAAGAAATGAGTAGTTGAACAAGTTGATAACAACTTGTTACTGCCAAATGTATTACTCCATTGAAAACGTAATTTTTAATGTTTGATTACAGTAGTGGAACACTGGGGATGAGGTAATAAATGGGAAAGTGCCTGTGCTAAGACCACCATGCGGCATTAACGTGAAATTATTTCGGAAAACCCTGTAAAACCAAAGTCAGAATGGTTGGACTGAGATTAGAGCTAGTGTCCTCCCGAATGCGAGTCAATTGTTTTGCCACTTTTCTGACATTCAATTATAAAATAGCCAAGTAGTGTTTTTTTTTTTTTTTTGTGAATGGGTTTGAAGTAAGATGCGTTAGTTGAGACGTTGTGTTTGACTTTGTTGTACCAGACACTTAAAATTATTCGAGGCACGGAGAATGTATATTTCGAGAAACTCATAATAAATCCCACTACCTAGCAATCGCTCTTCTTCCAGGAATTGCATTATTTTGTGATGAGAGACGTATGTTATAAAATAAGTCTTTGAAAAGAGGACTGGCACCAACTGAGTGTCTTGCCCGTACAGGCGAAGAAGCAGGCTAGTGAGTGAACAATCGTCGTCTTTAAGAGGCTGTCACCGATTTTGTTGACGTTATAAATTTCATTTTAATAAGTGAAGGGTACAGTGAATTGTCCGCAATGTATCTTAATAGAAACAATACATTTTGCGATTAGGTGTGTATTAGTGTATTACATTGGCACTAGGAGTGGATTAGTCTAAATGACATTATGATAGACCTTATGTTTTGAATTAACTTTATTATTTCGTAACTACGGGTTAGTTCTTCGAATACAATGTGCGTAGTGAAAGTTAATGTGACTTAGCTAAGTCTCTATTAAAATATCTTGTCGATCTTTGAATCGGGCAAAAATGAAGAAAAATGCAGAATGAACAGTGACGCGGGCTCTTAAAGGCAGTGATCATCCATTTATTTTAAACATTTGCAAATAACTTGAATATTTTAAACCAATTGCTTTGAAAAAAATTAGAGACTGTGTACAGTCATACGATACACAATTTTGCCAGAGCGTTTTTTTTTATATAATGTTCCGTTTGCTAGCAAAAAATTATTTTGCTTAATTTTGAATTAATTTGATAACAAAATATGTGCTATTTCAGGGGCAAAAATCTAAAAATCGGTTTGGTGTGTTGCAACAGAAAAATTCAGATAAAAACGATGATATATAAGTGTTAAAACTGCCATAATGAATTTTTGATGTATGTATTAATTTGCGTTTAAAAATATATTTTTGATACCACTGCTAAACTAAAGAGCGAGGCCTTAATGCCGGCACCATTCTTCCAGGTTTAGAGTACGCTCGCCCAAAGTTGAAAACTATGACATTTTATATTATTGTACAAAAATTATTACTAATTAGTCTATTTTGGTGATATGCTAGATAAAAATATTCATTCGCCTGAAGAAAATCGAAAACATAAAAAGGCGCTTACACATTTTGTACATTCCCTGTTATAAAATATATTCAACCGCATAGGCTAGTTTTTTATCAAATATAGTACTTGCCCGAATGTTAATCCGATGCTTTCCCACAGCTGTAAGACACTCTTAAATGTTTACATATTTTCTTACATTTAATGGCCACTGTTGTGTCCATGTTACTTTACATCGCTGGATAAATTCGAACAGTAATGAATCATGAAATATTTATCTCTCATATAAACACTCGCCTGATAGCCAGTTGTAAAGCAAGACTAAATCGTGCACGTTAAGGACACCGTAACACAATGTGCTCATGTATGATAGTACCCTTAGTCTGGCCCCTGTAATTAAGATTTCAGTTGGTTTTGCGCAATCACTCTATACTCTGTCCACTCTAAGGTTGCAGCAGAAGTAAAAAATTGCTAATGAAATAAATCAAAGCAATTTAATTATATCTTGATTCCTCACGTTGTGAGTGTGCCGTAACACAGTTACCTTGTACTGTTAAATATTTGGAATGAAATTTATGCTGTACAAAAATGCTATTGACATTCACTTGGATGAATTAGCTGCAACCTTAGAATGGATAGAGTATAGTCGTATTCTGGCATAGTTCATAAGCTACAAGTCTTTTTCGAGTCCTTCCCCTCTTCACGTCATTTCGACGTGACGTGTAACTCCACTTATTTACTTTTTAATACGTCCTCATTTTACTTTCTTAAAATCGTACACTGTTTGCTCTCCTGAATTCACTTTTTTGCCTGCTTCTTTGCACTTATCACGTTTTCTCGCATGAACATCAGATATCTCATTCGTTGAGTAAATTGAATGTCATATTACTTTAAATTTCAGTAATCGTTGTCAGTGTTTATTCATATACCATACCTTATCAAAGGCCAATGTTGCATTAGGTATCTTGAATCTACCAATATTTAAAGAACTGGTATATTTTCAACAGTACAAGAGTACGTAAATTTGCATCTCCTAAAATATTCGTTATTAGAACATTTGGTAGGGCAAATCCGGATCATGGCTGGGAAATTAAAAATAATAACGGCAATTTTATATCGTCGGGTAATAACAAAATTTTCAGCAAACAGCTTTGAACCAAATATTTTGATTGGTGTAAAGTTACCCAGTTTATGGTATAGTGAATCTTTTTGGCCTTCCATTTTCTAAATAATAGTCTCATGGTAAAATTTTGCAGTATTGTATAGTAATTCCATAGTTAAGTTCTTTGGCGTTTGCTTGAAGATAAACAGTAAAAAGTTATGTTTAATTATAAGACAATTTTAGATACTAAACCAAATTGCAACTGACGAGCAATGTAATATATTATTTGGACCATTAATAACTATATGTAAAACAGTAGCACTGGAAATTGGTAAACATGGTTTCAATATAAATTTCGTCTGAAATTGTTCCGATTATCGCTAAAAGGAGCAGCATTCTTCTCTGCTTAACCAACCTTACAGAAGAAATTTTTTTTACAAGCAACATGAAAGCAAACGTAAAGGAGACATGGCGAAAGAGAAGAACGGTGAACGGGAATGAACGATATCGAGTTTCAAAGGCGCCTAGCGAAGCTGACAGTAATAGGAGAACATGCCAGCAGAGGAGGCTGAGGGCATAATCTCCGGTCGTGTATAAACGCGCCGAGCAAGCAAGCAAGAACGAAGGAGGGGATGAGTTCCAAGGTTCTCCAGAGTTCTCCCGTCGTCGACACAGAAGTTCCAGTTGATTTTACCCCCGCAGCTTTGTCAGGCGGGAGACGAGATCAAAGTTGGCCTGTAGGTGGGGGGAGCAAGGCTGCCCCCCGGCAGCGTTTCTTCTTTGACTCCCGAGCACTTGGGGGTGAGAACTTGGCAGGCCCGGGGGTAAGTTTGTCTGTCGGCTGCAAAAGGGACGTGACCCTCTTCGGAGGATGTTCTTCGCCGTCCCCTGGACCTTCAGCACGTGCGCACTCTCGTTTCGCTCGCCCTCGGCTACTGCCAGCACTCTCACCGCATGTAAACCCGCTGTTGGCTATTCACGTAGAAGTGAGCACTTTCATCGGTAGTTTTTGTTTACATTGGTACAGAATACTCAAAAACATTTTAACGGAATATTGAGAGCAGGCATGCGATGCGCAGTTTGATGTAGGCGTTTTGCAAAATAATCCATCGTTCGTTCACAAAAAAAAAAAATAATTGCTGTATTTTGGCTTACTTTATAACAAAATTGATGGTAATTTGTATACAAAAATCTGCAAATCTTACGGTTTATTGTTACCAAAATAATTAGGTACACATAATTTATGAAGGGCTTATTTTAATAGTGGTACAACTCCAATTTTGTAAATAAAAAATTTTAGTTGTATCCGCTATCGTGTTAAGGAAGGTTAATTCTACCTTATTTCAAAAGTTGTACATATCCACGCTGTGAAATTTTTTACTTTGAATTATGTTCAGGTCTCTGTATCTAAAAATGAACTAAATTGGGGTTGTACCACAATTAAAATAAGTCCTTCATATTTGGTGCAAAGCAGTGAAGGAATCCTTCAATTTGGAAATTTTTCTAAAAAAAAAAAAGTTTTAAAATCACTGTAAAACTACCAAACGTGGCCTTTACCGACTATTTATATTTCGTTGCCTAGGGCGTTATCTACTGCTATTCATATGAACATATTTACTTTATCTATCAATAGGTGCAAATATACAATTTGGCTGTTAATGACGTACTTTTCGCAACCCTGAGAGTGCACGACCTTGCATGAATTTCGCAGGAAACCAACACGTAAGAAAATACGTCAGTTGATTTTGGCGGTTCATCCGTCACCAAGGTTGTGTTTATGAGCGCACGTAAGACTGTCAAGATAAGAGGCATGCGGACTCATTACACAGATGAATTTACGAAGCACTACTAGGAACGAGAGGCTGTTTACTGTCAGAACATTCGAGACAGTCCCGTTTTTATCTCCGCTTGATCACAGGAGGAGCTTTCCAGAAACAGGCTACCAACATATGTAAGGATGATTTTCACAAATTTGGTGATTTTACTGTCCCAAGTGCTAGGGTGCAGTAAAGAACCTGTATACGGGATTATGGAGGATTTGTTGGACAACTTGGAGACATTTTTTTTTTTAAATAATAGGTTTGCAATAGTGATGGACATTATTTCTTGACGAGACGTTTGTTTTCATAAATATACAGGATGTTGCAAAATGCCATGTCAACATTCTAGGGAAACAATTCTCACATGTAGAGGAACAAAAAGTGTTCTATGAAAATAGGTCCAAAAACGCACCGTTTCTGCGCTACAGTTGGCAATACATGACGTATGGTTGATAGCGCGCTGGCAGGATCATGTTGCTGTGTCACAGTTGTTCCTACTGTCTGTGTGTTAGTGGCGTATTGTGTGGCATAGTAACATGTTATGTACTGCTGTAATGATGTCCCACAGCAACGTGATCCTACCCGCGCGCTATCGAACGTACGTCATGTATTGCCAACTGTAGCGCAGAAACGGTGCGTTTTTAGACGTATGTTCATATGACACTTTTTGTTCCTCTGAATATGAGGATTGTTTCCCAACAATATTGACATGGAATTTTGCAACAGCCTGTATTTAAAGATCATGCAAAATGTCATGCCAATGTTTTGGGAGAATCTAAAATCACATCTGGACGAATAAAAAGTGCATTGCGCTAGGACTGAATCATGTTGCTGGAAAATGCCGTCGCAGATATTATCTGCAGACCCATAGCAGAAGAGTCATGCGAAACATATAACTGTACGCAGAATATTGCCCGAGGTGGATTATAAAGTGGCATATGCAGCAGTTGGACGTGTACAACAAGACGTAGATAATAGAAGTTAAGTGCTTTTGGTCAACACTTAGCATCTAGGTCACTATCACTGGTGAGGGGTGACATGATGTATGGATCAGTGCCGGAATGAAGGAGCAGGGGAAACGGGACATACCTGCGAAAACCCACCGACCAACGGCATGGCAGTGCAAGTCAGTTTAGTTTGACGTAAGTTACGAGCTATAAACAAGCCATACGGAACATAAATGACGTTGCTAATATGTCTGTTCGTACCTTTATGTGTACGAAACAAGAAACGCGAACTTCAGTTACGAGCGAGTGTACATATTACACTCGGCAATATGTGAAGACTTAAAGCATGCAAATCCTCTTTTGGCCGTAATTCCCGCTTTCTTCCAAGCATTGGTCACTTATGCTTAGAGACATGAACTTTTCGCGAAAAGAAATTTGCCTCACTTTGTGTCAGTGACTTGTGTGCACGTCTGCAGACTTGCTTCACGGTCAGAGATTGGATGTTTTGACATTCGTGTGTCGTGGGGTTTTACACGCAAATCACAGACGTGTGGGGTTACAGTAACCTTATTGTGATTGGTACAGTCAAATGAGAAACGTCACAATTCAAAGGCACGCTGCCAATATCTATGAAGCAGAACTGCACATGTGCACATAAGGCACTGGAACAAAGTGGGGCAAAATTCTTTTCGCGAAAAGTTCATGTCTCTACATGCTGTTTCAATTACACAAAATTTAAAGCAGAGAAACCGTTCCGTTATTTCTGTAAATTGTAGCCAGCATATCAGCGTGCCTTCTCGAAATTCGTTTTTCCTCTAGTCTCTTCCAGGTAATAAACATGTTTTGCAGTATTTGTTAGTTGCTTAATAGTCAGATTGGTATTTTACGAGAAACAGCTGTCCGAAAGAAAAGGCGTTTTCAGCCACTTCTGAGGGAGCTCAAAACCACGTTTCTCATACATATCACGGAATTTTTAAAACATAAAAGTTTGGTTTGAAATGTGTGTTTGTGTTGTTATAATATATGAGCATATTGGAGACGTGTTTAGCAGTTTCGCGTAGAAAAAAAAGGCGGGACATACCTCAACACCGTTCATTCTCATGCGAGGGCATCTCTTACGCCGCCTGCTTCCATAAGGCTGAAGTTACGGTGTTTGCTTCGTTACGTGTTCAGATCTGTCCAACCATCAGGCTATACCTAAAAGCCTGCAAACAATTCAGGTATAGGTCATTCGGGATAAAGTGAGCACTAAAAATTTAACATTTGAAAAATATCACTAGCCGTTACTGCATATAATTCAACATAAACTATATTGCCTTATTGTTTGTGTGGTTGGCAGCGTTTTACCGAATATAGTTACGTGTAGTTTCCTAGTTAGATATAACCATACTGAATCAGAAGCAACCTAAATCGACACAATTGTATTTTATATCAGTAATAAATATTTTAGATCAAGCTTTATAGATTCCTACTGACTGCACAATTTATCTTGCACGCGCAAACATCAAGTGACGTGTCCAGTAAGATTAGACATTTCCTGTCGTTAGCCGTTACGTGCGGAAAGATACAGATTAGCTTAAAATAGAACTTTAGCAGGGCTTTACTGAGTGCCCACTTTATTCCGAACCGATAAAAAGTGCCTTACTGAGAGTTTGAAAGCTTTACTCATGGTTACTTCTAAAACGCCGCAAACTGACACTTTTTCTAGTCTATACTACAGTTAATTCTACTATAGGTTAGAAAGAAAATGTGTTTTCATATGGAAGTACTTGGCACAGGGAACATTTCTGCCACTAGTTTCGCTTCAATCGCTAATGTACCAGATAAATAGGAAACCATAGTAAAATGAAATTTTAATAAACTTGGAAATTATAGAAGTAATTTAATTTAATTTTAAACCGCAAAGAAACAGATTTAACGTTTTAAATTCTGTAACTTAAAATTCCAGAAATCTCTGTGATTGGTCAGTTCGCACCCATTACCGATACCAGTGCTCATGCAGCAGGAATTTTCTCTGCGACAAACTTATAACATTGATCTTCCTAACCTGTAGTAGAATTAATATTATCTATACTAACCTGAGTAAATATATAAACGCTTTCAAGGAAGCTTTAACGGAAAATTAGTTGTAGTAATTCTGGTATTTATACATGTGGTTTTTTTTTATAGAAATACATTGCCTATTTTTACTGTAGCTGAATGGAAATTTTGTAGCTACCATAGGTTTTGTATAATGGCATGTCAAAGTCCAAATTTAATTAAATTGTTCACACTAGAAAGAAAAACCAACTCACCGACATAAAATAATAATACAAATAATAATACAAATAATAATTCACATAATAATTCACACTGAAGAACAGTATCACAGTCTATTCCATGATATGTATAGAAATAGCATTTAATATTTTTGTATTATAAAAAGTTATGGAATTGGACGTAGGCTGTATATAATTAAACAGTAATTATATTTGCAAAAAAAAATGCGATTTTATACACGCCTTTGTGTAGTCTATGACAGTTCTTCAGAGTGATTTGTTTCATTTCGGTAGGTCAGTTGGTTTCAATTTCTAGCACATAACAGTTTAATGCAAATTAGGACTTTTACGTGCCATTATCCAAATGAATGAAAGGTAAAATCGTTTAATCGCAATACAAATAGTCGCAATGTAACAAACAATATCGTGTACAGAAATAAACATTATTAAAAAGTAATGAAATATTCAGCGAACTCTCCCTTCAAAGCCACGGATTCATATTTCTGTGGTAACTTAATTAAATTTTTTTTAAGTCAGTAAGCCGAAATTATTAAAATATAAAAAAATTAAGGTAAGTAACACAAATAATTACCAACAATTCTAGGCAACGGATTTGCGATATCTGCTCCGTTCCAAGATTTAAACTATGAAACTTACTCAAATAGAATAAATAGGGTCTCCGTGGCCTTAAATTAATGTTTTATACAGACAGCCGGGGCAAGACTGCAAGTTCGAGAGTGAAGATTTGAACAGATCCGCTGTGGCAGGAACAGTTGGATGCAGGGCCAGTTAGAAAGGCACGGAAGAAAGATAAATTTGCCAAAAATGTTACGGCACGGTTGGCATCAGTGTCAGCAGCGTGCATCTGACAGTGACACAGGGTTTGTTGGTTGGCGAGGAGGGAAGGGTTGTCACGGCAGCAACTCATAATGCGAACTGCCTCTAGCAGCGCAATAACGAGGCAAAAAATGTTAAAAAGTTAACATCCCTCCAAACTCTTCTGATGAGTAACCTTTCCAGAGGAACAATAAAAGCAGGATTGTGAGAAAACGAATTCAGTTTTCATTCACTGACAATGTTTTAAAGTGCGTGTGTGGTCCTTAGTTTGCTTGTGGCAAACACATAGCTGTACGCAGCAAAATTGAATGTTTTCGTCTTATTAATATTATTTTGATATTTGACACTAGAGTATCTTGTAACAGTGGGAATAAAATCATCAAACATTAACCTCCTCTGTGAACCATTCCAGATAATAACGTCCTGACACGTTATTGTTCTATTAACTTGGAATCACTTGAAAATATTTTATTTGGCTAACATATAATTGAAATATATTTTTTTATATTTATTATCATTAAGGGGGAGTGTTAGACAGTTTTATTGTATTTTCAGTTTTTGAGCCATAACATTTATTCAAAATGTAGGCCTATCATCAAAATTTTTTCTTCGACAAAGCATAGGATACATTCTTGGTTAACTGATTGACATAAATAATAATGGAATATTTCGTTAATTTGCAAGCAGAATCATTGCAAGATAATTATAGGTTTACTTCCAAGAATTCTCTTGCAAAGAGTTTGCGTGGCAATTTGATGAAAGATTCCATTATTATTTATTTCAAGCAATTTACCAAGAATACATACTTTACCTTGTCGAAGAGAAAATTCTGATAACACAATTTGAATAAATGTTATGGCTCAAAAACTGAAAATCATTAAATTGTCTGACACTCCCATTTAAGAAAAAACTTTTCCTATAACTATGCATTAGCACTGTTACTGTATGTTGGATACGATACCACCTCTTATTATGTATATTATCAGTTTTATTTAAATTACCTAACACGCACGTGACTTTGAATCAAACCAACCAATAAAACGTTACATTTCATGAAACTTTTTTGTTCAGACATTTTTTCAATACAGAAACCACATTATAACGTAATAGGTAATCTAGTGCATTTAGTTTGTAAATATATGAAATACATGATATTAGAATATCAATCGAAGCCAGTTTTATCTCTGATAAAATTTCAGAAAGCTGAAGAAGTTTTTAGTTCTTGTTTTTCGTCGTTCCTTGGTACGTCAGAAGGCGCACAAAGGAGCAAAACTCTGGATGCCAGCATATCACTAGAATGCATTAAGAAACTAACTTGACTCTATCGGCTTTGGCCAAAGAAGTTGAGTGTACATGAAAACTTTATGGGAAATTAAAGAACATTTTAAAACAAACAAAATATTACAAAACAATTTAAACTCACTGCATTACTTGAGAAAATATAGCAAGAATCTTTTTTGGAATGAATAGAATTAGTTAAAAATTAGGAATATTGTCACTACATCTCTATGTATAAAATAGAAAACTGACTGACACATCAAACCGCAGTCTAAACCGCAGGACCTAGAAATGTGAAAATTTTTGTGGATTCCTTGTAGGTTGTAAGCGAGCACTAAGAAGGGATTTTCCGAAATTCGTCTCCTAAGGGAGTGAAATATGTTTTATAAAGATTCGTCTACATAGCTCTCGAAGTCGACGGCCAAACGTCGTCCCTTTTACTTCAATGGGTGAATCATGGAAAGGCATATTATCAGATTTAAGGATTTTTTTTCAAATTCAACCATTGAGGGGGTGGAAAGACCTTAAATATATTTTCGATTTAGCATCGATATCTATCGAACCCTTCGGTGTACGGAGTTGCTTTTTACTTCAAAATGTTGCTTACGTAAATATTTAAAAAGAAATGTTATGATTTTTTTAAATTCGACCCCCAAGCTGTAGGAAAGGAGGAAAAGTGATTTTTATGAATATTCTATATCACTGGATCACAATTGAATATCGTCGTCAACCTCAAGGTTGGGGCACCAAATAAGTTTATGTTTCTACAAACCATTATCTAGCCGAAACTGCCTAAATTACACCATTCGAAAATGACGCCAAAATTCACAATTGTTTTGTTATAGTGTCTTAAAAAACAACATTTTGGTTACCAAAGATGTGTTTTATGGCCCTTAATATACAGCGTCACTTGACCGTCCGACGTTCATGTAACCAACAACCAAACATGTGCGCCATACATATCCGATTGTCCTTCAAAATTAGTTAAGTTCACATTTACTACGGACGAACTTACACAAATACATCTTGTACGTTTTGTCGCCAGTTTGGTTAGATTTTTCAGTATTGTTTGTTCCTGTTTTTCCGTCGGTTATCATACGTGGTCTCCACAATAAAGTTACATAATTTTTTAACGTACTAAGGCTGCAAATAAGATCGGTTTTTGGTGAATAAATTTTACTCAACAATACGCGTTAGACCGCATCAGTTGGCAATATCGAGCTAATAATGGCAGGATGACGAGTTATAGTTAATCGCTCGGCTAAATGACGGGCGAGCTCATCGCGAACGGACGGACGACGGACGGAAACAGCAGGCTTTTGTTAACGACAGCTTATAACCTATCACTTGCTCCACCAATAACGCCTTGGTGATAACACAGGGAGCGAGTATGCTACAAACAAGTGCATTTTCACAACACTTTCGCCAGAAGTTCGACTAACAAAACGCGGAAGCTGTGTTACTGCATAGTTATTTTTATTACAGTATTTTAAGATAAATGCATATGCCTGACGGTGATACGTTTCTTTGCGGTCAGTCTTGTCTTTTTCATTTGGAAAGAGTGAATTTGAAATGTGGGTAGGCACAGATGAGGTAACCAACAGATCAAAAGGGAGAGACGTATCTGAACAGGGTCCGCGGTGGCCGAGGGGTCAGACCTCTCGCCTCCCACCAAGGCGATCCGGGCTCGATTCTCGGCGGGGTCGGTCCCCAGATTTTCGCATGTGGGAATCGTGCCGGATGATGCCGCTGGTCGGTGGGTTTTCTCGGAGATCTCCCATTTCCCCCGCCCTTTCATTCCGGCGCTGCTCCATACTCACATCATGTCACCCTTCACCAGCGCTTGAGACCTCGATGTTAAGCGCTGACCAAAATCTCTCACTCACTCACGTGTCTGAACAAAGATACGCTGCCAATAACCACAGAGCTTGGCTACCGATGTGTACGCAAGACATTGAAACTAAATGGTTCAAAAATCTTTTCGCGACGAAATTGCCGTTCTGTAATATGTTGCTGTCCCAGTGAGCAACCAGTTCAGATCAGGCAGGGTGGGATTCGGTGTTAGTTTACTCAGCATAACTTTAGGCTGGTAAACGAACTGTGTTCAAATTGTGATCGCAGCAGGAATGTATATGTGTTTGTAGTCTAGATGATCCAATAGTTTGACGGGTTCAGTCACCAATAGGCGACACTTGTCCTTCTAAATTAAATTTACCTTCAGGCCGTATGAGTTCATTTTAAAATTGCCTAATTTATTGGGGGTTAAAAGTAAAAAAAACTGAGAATGTATAGGTCAAATAATTAATTGTTGCTGGTACGTAATTTTAATTTATTATTAGCGTAGAAAAATAAAGCATTTTTATACATACACAGTACATTTGAGAAATTCCCTTAGAACTACCCGAGCTGTTTTTTTTCTTTACTGGCATAATTATCATTGCTGTCCGGTTTTAGCCCGCGGGCCGTCTAATTGAGAAGACATGAATTAGCCTCCACGCCCGTATGTATTTACGAGGTTAGGCAATTCTTCGTTCATTACGTAGGAAATATATGAGATACGTACTTAGCACCTAAATGATGAGTTATGAGCACTTGACAAACAAGTTTAAAAATTGTTATTGAGAAGAAGT
Organism: Medauroidea extradentata; assembly: GCA_003012365.1. Lineage (NCBI taxonomy): Eukaryota > Metazoa > Arthropoda > Insecta > Phasmatodea > Phasmatidae > Medauroidea > Medauroidea extradentata. Next base: position 25,884 of record PNEQ01047643.1, read on the forward strand.
AATTGGAAATAGAGTGAAGTTAACTTACCATTACGTGAGCAATGTTCAAAATTATTGATATCTTCAACCTGTTAAGAAACCACCCTTGAAACTTCCGCACTTCCCTAAATGTTAGGGGTAGCCACTCTCTCACTGCTGACTATTTATCTGCTGTTAGGCTTTGTCAACATTTAATTTTGTGTGTTGGAGGAGTCAGGAAAGGAAAAAAAATCCTCTTGTTGAAGTGCGTAGAATGCACCGTTCACATGAAAAATTGCTAACAAATTAGTCAGTGGCTGCAATATAAGTACTGGGAGGTAAGCAATTCTTCCTGTACTAAGAGGTTAAAGTATCATAAGCAGCTGAATTTTTTGTCGCTTTTTACTGAAATACACATCTGAAATGTGCCAGAGATTAAGATGTGTACTGAGCATAGGCGTGTGTGAAGCTGCACTGACATCAGTTCCTTGAAGTTTACCTAGCTGGAGTTTGTGACATGCTTTTAAATATCTACAGCATATGATACATTTTTTATGCGTGCACAGAGCGTGTAAAAGAATTTCGTGGGCGATTCCGTGATGGAAATGGCAGTTTTTACCTAAACTCCAGATATTGCATTGTCGTCACAGAGGCACGTTATGTATGTTTATTATAAATAGTGAATTTTAGAGGATTGTAGCTTTCTTAACAAGAGTCCTCAACGGGCGCATGGACGGCGTTGCAACGTATCACGCGTATTCTTTTTTCGAGAAACCGCTCAACTCATTCATTTTATGTATATCTACGAAAATAACACACACTTGAAATTATGATTCTATGTTTTCGAAAATTCAGCACGCTTGTTAGATACATGATTTTCGGGCCTCCCAAAATGACGAAAAACTGTTCGACACCGGCGAAGACTCCATTTAAGGGGTAAGGAAAGGTACGATGTCGAGCTGACGGTTGGAAAGCTCAGTCAACAATAAAATCTTTACTGCTCATCAAAATTAGATGAGATTTTACTGTCGAGTATATATTTTATCAGCGACATGTTTTTTTTTTAAATAGTACTATGCGGTAGTATGCTTTACTTTTGAGTAAAAAATTAAAAACCTTTTTTTAGAAAAATACGTTCTTGAAATCACTCATTCTACAAGAATGGAAAACTATAATTTTTATAATTTTTAATGTGATAATATATAGGCTTATATAGTAACGGTAGGCCTATTAAAAAAAATATTCGCGTTTTGATTTGAAAATAATTTTACTATCCGAAAATCTCTGCGCGAGAGGTTTACGGATGGTAAAATTATGTTCAAATGAAAACGCGAGTATTTTTAAAATTAGGTTATTTAGAGGTCTAGATATTATCACATTAAAAATTGTAAAAATGACATTTCCCAGTTTTGTAGATTTTGTGGTTTCAAGCCCTTATTTTTCTAAAAACTGTTTTTTTACTCGAATTTAAAGCATACTACCGCATAATATTACATAAATAAACGCCCGCTCATAAAATATATACTCGACAAAAATTTCATTGAACTGTGATGTGTGGTTCAGATATTATCGATGATTCAGTATTCCAGTCGTCGCTCCACATCGTATCTTTCCTTAAAACCCTTAAGAATGACTGCTACATAAGACAGCATTAAATGTTCAAGAAACCTGCTTGCAAAAATATTCTAAGCAGTACGTGGGTGGCTTTTCACGTTATTAAGCTAAGGGGGAAGTTAAAATGGTGATTCCTGCATAGGTTGAAGATCAATATTTTAAACATTGTTCATAGAATGGTCATTGGCCTTGTTACAGAGTTTTGTAGTGATTTCGAAAATATTTTTTTTATTGCTACCTAATACTCATATAAAAAATTCGCTGCACATTTTAGACACTTATATGTTATAATTTGTAGCTGATTTTTTTGTAGAATTATACTGAACGGTTTTTTAGATTTCACTATCCAAAGTACCACGTTTTTCGCAGTGAAATTAAGCAATAATGAAATTATATTTTTCCTGGCGAATGGTACATTATTTAAAAAAAAACGTGTCCACAGTATTGTGCATCGTGTGATTGCACATTGAATCAAAGTTTTTCAAAACTTTTGGTTTAAAAAATATTTGAGTTATTGGCTTCAGTCTGAAAAAACTCGGGAACAAGCCCTTAACTTCACTTTGTTTTCAATTATTTTTTAAATGCAATTTTTAACTTCATTTTCAATTTCTTGTATCTCCCAAACTAACTTTTTAAAGTATTGACCATCCCATACATTGTCTACATAGTTTTCCCCCCCAAAATACGGACAGCTAATTCAGAAACAGCCCGTATATAACATAGGCGTGCACTATATGTTCAACAAATATTAATTCCCGGCTTCATTTAAACCTTTGCTTTTTATTAAATTACTCTATTCGTTTTGGTTTCTCAGCGGAATCAGTCTAAAATAATGGATCAGTTTGTGAACGAATATTATATCATACTTGCAAAATGTTCGTGTCGTTTCAAAGTCGTGTTTGTTGAATGTTAGATATTTACCATATAAAAAACCAAAATTAGTTTTGTGTTTGATTAGTATCAACTGTAAAGTACTGGTTATAAAAGGTGACTGACCCTAATAGAAGTGTGTAAACTAATGTGTTCAGATTTTGTTTGCTGAGGTATTGCGGTATCTTACAACTGCATAGAACTCCAGGTATACTATTTACATTATATACTATGTCAAGGTAAACTGAATACATTGTATGTGAACAATGTTTTTGGAGCATGTTCGATTTTAACTGTTATATTATATTAGAGATAACATTTATATGGTTGGTAGATGAAACTTTTTAAAATAGATTTATTTTATTTCGAATTGTATTAAAATAATATATTTCCATTTTCTTGTTTCACAATAAATGTGCTCAAACATGCTAGCATATTATACAAAATGCCCAAAAACGAATTTTTAATAAGTGTACCACGGGAATCCTGGGCTACATTGGAGACCAAAATGTTACTGGCAGAATGATGTACGGTGATATTTTACGTGCAAAATGTGGCAACATGTCCTCTCTTGCACTCCACAGATAGCTTACATGTCTGCTACTGTTCTGACTATGTATCGTGTTATGGACGCAGGAGATGTCCAACAATTATTTTACGTTTGCTCTACGTAACCTACATAGGCCTACAAAAAAAATACCTGGATGCGGAGCGCAAGAGGGAAGTTTCTCCGTGCCGTGCGCGTAAATTATTCTTGTACAATATTTCGCAACAAAAATTTTCGTCTCCATATTTAGCCCAAGATTCGCGTGGTGTGATTATTATACGGCCATTTCTAAATACCTTGCAAATGTGAGTACATATATAAATACATGTATTCATAAACCTATATGTATGTAATGTAAAAAGTTTAATAGCATGTCTGTAAGCCGGGCATTGCTCCTGGATGTCCTGATAAAATAAACCTTTGTCCTTGAAATAGATGTCCTCCCTACTAATATAATAAATACTAAGCTATTGTTTGTGTCATTTAAGAAATTATGGTGAAAAAAAATTACGAGTGCACGTATAAAAAGCGAGTTATGTTTTTATAGAAAATAAAACATTATTAAAACAACAAAGAAACGAATGAAAATGGAAATAATCTGCTCTAAGTTGTTGAAGACACCATAAAACAAAGTTAGGAATAGTTTACATTATAAATGATATAAAACCATTTATCATATTACATTATTGAGAAAGAAAAGTACCGTACTTCACGTATTACTTTTTTTGCTGTATTCTACCGAGCGAGGTGGCGCAACGGTAGCGCCCTGTACTCATCCGGGAGGACGCGGGGTCGATCCCCGGCTCCGGCCATCATGATTTCGGTTTCCCGTGGTTTCCCGAAACTACTCCAGGCAGATGCTGGGACGGTTCCTTAATAACGACCATGGCCGACTCCTCTCCCAGCTCCTGTCCTTGCACCAAGTTGTTTTATTATTTTTTTTTTGTTATGATAGGCCTCTAGCTTTGCGCCCACGGCCAGTAGCAAGAATCAATATAAGAAACTAAATTCAATAACTAGAACTAATATCCATGGACAAGACGCTCTATTGCACTCTAGAAACTTCCAGAACATCATAAACACGTAACGGAGCCGAATTACCGACACAGGATTCAAATAACCGAACTGCTCACGCCGCGACGGTGGCGACTAATGAACTCTGCACCAAGTCTTCATTGGGCTTGCTGTCGAAGAGACGTAAAACACAATTTACCTTCCCTGACGCTATTTATTCTTTCCTCTCACTCTTGATTGTAAATTAGGGTGATGACGTCATACGGATTAGAATTTTATTCAATCCACTTTTGTTTTGAAGAAGTTTTCACCGCTTTCGATGCAATGTAGTCATATCCTTCTATGCAGCTGTTCTAAATTAATGTATCACCACATTAAACTTAGACATTTTCTTTTCATACTTTGCACATTGATGTTCATTAGCCAGAAGGTGAGGTGAGAGGGTATTACGGTCCTTTAGCAACGAGGTCTTACTATCCGATAATTGTGAAGTAAGGTGAAGGGACAACACAACACTTATTTCCGAGCCAGGTTTCGAACCCAGGAACTCTCGCACCGGCTCCTAACTGACTACGCTACGGAGGCCGGTTTTGGTAGTCAGGTACGTTTGAAATGCATTAAGTAGGCAGAGTTACTAGTCATTGTTAATACAGAATTAATTTTAAATTAGTTTATATATTTATCGATGTATCTGTAAAATACGTACGAAATATTTGGTCAAATTATAATTTATCAGCACGAATTCAGAAAGGAAAATCTTGACTGCGACTGTATTTACAAAAAGTAACAATTTAAAACATTGGAAAACACTGAGGAGCAACTCTCTTTATTGAAAGTGAGTGTGATCGCTTCCGATTGAAAGTTAGTGATCTCTTCCGATTGAAAGTTAGTGATCTCTTCCGATTGAAAGTGAGGGCATCTCTTTCGACTGAAAGTGAGGGCATCTCTTATGTTAAAACTGGGACATCTCTCTCGATTTGAAATGTGGTCTATAGCAGTACAATTAAAGAGCGAACCCAACGTAAGTGTGCTCATTGCATTGGGATTCAGACTGCCGGAAAAAAAATTTGCTCAGATTTTTAAAACTCTTATGTATTTTCATGTATGAAACAAGACATAGCAGAAATGTTATAAATATATATATATATATATATATATATATATATATATATATATATATATATACACGAACGAAATTCTTACGTGGGCTATCTTGGCTCCTCCTGACTTTATTGCACTCGACTCTGTAGTCGTCTGGCAATTACTTCGGATATTACTTGCTCACAGAGGTAAACTTTATTACTTAAGTTGGGTTTACATAAGACAGTTGTTTCCGTCTGTAATTTCTCTGACCGCCCGTCTTCAGCCCAGGTATTTTGAATAAAACGTTATACGACCATCGTTCGCTCAATGTAGCTAGTTTATTAATCTAAAAATATATATTTTTAAAACACTATAATTTCATTAAATGAGAGCTTAAGTGCAGTTTAGTGTACAGAGTTAAAAAATTTAATTTAATATATTCCTGTCTACGCAAACAAATGTACGAAAATGTAGCAACCAAATCACAGGTAAAGAACGCAGGCTACATGTAAACAGTGCATGCAATATTTTTACTGTATAATAAATGGACGATAAACCCACAAACTCTACTTGTATGCATCTGTAAGATAAAAGTTGAACTTGCCAATTTTTGTCGGGTGGACGAACGGAACTATTTGATATCAGATGCTTTGCTAAACTGAACTGTTTACCGGAGGACGAACGTGTTGGCAACCTATGGTAATTACACCTTGCTTTGTGTTAATTTTTTTCAAAATGAAAAGTTTTATAACAGCAGCGATGATTTAGATTGTTTATCATGTATTAATTATTTAACTACTGCACAAAACATAATGCGGTATTTGTTGTTTTGATGTGTTAATATACACGTCTCTCTCTCTCTCTCTCTCTCTATATATATATATATATATATATATATATATATATATATAATATCTGTACCTGTGAGGCATAATACACTATGGCACAAAAATCCTATTTTTCAGGAGAGCAGTTTGAAAAGTATGATTCACTAGTGAATTCAGCTATTTGACACCCGAAAATGAGGGTTTTTGGCACAATACAGACTTCGTGTTGCATGTAACTAGAAATTACTCACAACTGTGGTCATGTTTATGGAAAATGTAAATTTTGAGAAAAAGTGAACATAGTGTCTTATGCCTCCGAGGTACAGTTGTGTGTTTGTCTAGCTGTACTTTGGTGCTGCAAAAGAAAGGCACGAGAGGGCATACAAACCCCACACATTGCCTCTCCCATAATTTGGTATTAAATTGCTTCCTCTCTCGTTCACCAGTAACTATGAACGCATAATTTTCGTAACTTACTAGTGTAATTACGAAGGATTACGTTGTAACGAACAGATTGAGCCCTCTTACCCCCAGGTCCACCAAAGCCGTCAGCCCTCTGTCTTCCTCGAAAAAGGCAAAGTTCTTGCTGGGAAAATGAGTTGGGCGTGATGATTTATAATAATATATTATCAAAGGACGTGTGTCAAGCTTGAAGAACCCTGTCCGAAGCAGCGAGACACTTTGTCGTCCGTACAGTTCCTCTGTAACCACTTTGTAACCATTTGTCCGTCTCCAACGACACGGCAGCAAACCTCGCTGCTCTCACAGTTGTCTGGCGAGGAGTAGAAGAAACGTGACGTTTTTATTCGGGTGCTAAGTCACCACGAGGCAATCAATACGTACGAGCGCAAAGGCATCTGGACGTGACAGATTTAATGGCGGCCGTGTTCTGGGTTCGCCGTACATTCTTCTTCCTGGATTCTCGTTATTTAGCCTGCCAGTACTGAGGATTTCGTTTGCAAGTTCTTTTCAGACATGTTGTATAGATTTCGAGAGCGCTGTTCCAATTAAACCCCTGACAAAAAGAACCTTGCAATAAACTACTTCTCTTCAAAGTACTTTAACAAAATGACCTAGCAAACACCTACAAATTTATTTACTCTAGATACACTTGCGACATTTAAAAAGTTACATATTTCAATGCGTACTTATACCAACCTTAACATATATAAATTTTACTTACATGCTCTAAACTCAGCCTAAATATATTAATTTCTGTATGCACAATTGCGATGAGTTTTTTTTTACATTCCTGGATTCCGCATATGTAGCCAGCACTTGAGCAAATACATATAATGATTGATTTTTTTTCTGACCAGTTTTCGTACCCCTCCTTATGAATGTTTGAGCTCACAAGTCGATATAAAATTATATATATAAATATAGAACCTTTAACAAATATTTATATGCTAATCATTTTTCTCTTCTCAAAAGTATTTAAATTACAAGAGACAAAATGTATGTAAATCTTGAAAAGGATAGCAGCAAATACACAGCTATGAAAAATAAGCCAAGTAAACAAATCTTACAGATCATTCGCGACGTATGGGGAGGAAATATCTAAATATCGTCAAACACATTAATTGTACACAAGTAGCGGCTCGTGGGCTGTTGCCAGGTGGGGCTGTAGATATTCGGAACTGTACACTCTTGATGAACTCACCGTACACCAACCCATTAAATATTTGCCGGCTACTAGATGTTTTGTGACCACTCCGTAGTAAGGGGCACCTGCACATCAGCGTGTCGGTGGCTGTAGAGTCAACCAGCGCACAACCCTGTACAGTTGTTGCCAACTGCAGCCCTACCTGACAACAACCCACGAGCCGCCACTGTTGTACACTGAACACTTTTCCACGGGAATGCACAACCAACGAACCACCATTTCAGTTTCCCAAATGTGTAATAATTGTCCTGGGAAAAAAAAAATATAAAATAAATTTTGATGACTTATAAATATTTTAATGTATTTATTTGTAACTTTGAAGTTCGCAGGAGACGCTCGGTCCGATGAACAAAATTAAACGTGCGTTGTCTGCATGTGGCCCTGTACGAGTGTCACAACAAATGTAGGCCCTACTCGAAAACATGCATTTTACCAGATAGGTAGGGACAGGAAAAATTCGTGGATTCAATGAACTGCATGTTAGAATGCACTATCCTGTGCATACTCAAGCCCCAACGATTTGTCCGTTAGGAGTAACTCGTTGGAGCAGTGGACAATGAATGAATATACGAAACTTGAATATGCACAGGACAATGGATTCTAGCGTACAGGTTAATGAATCTGCGAAATGTTCCGGCCCCTGCAGATAGGCAAGGAGTCGTACTGGAAGATGCTTTTCTTTCGGATGGTTTTCTCTGATATTTTCCATGCCTTTTAGTTCTGGCGTTACTCCATACGCACCTCGTTTTAGCCTCACAATAGGTGAAAACCTCACTGCTATATGCGCTGGTAAAAATTTCACTCACTCACTGAATGTCTGCTACCGAGAAGTCGTATGGCGTAGTTGTTTCTATTGCTGTTTAATGGGCCGCGGTGGCGTAGCGATGGTCAGAACACTGGCTTGCCATCATTGTAGTCCGGGTTCGATTCCTATGGAGACGGGAAGAGGGAGGGTCGCTTCAAATTTTTACAAGTGAGAAACATGGTTAGCGTTGATATTGTCAGCCGCGTTTCCTCAGGACAGTCCCGTTTTCCCCACCCTCTCATTCGCCGGTGCTCCATACTCGTCGATGTTGAATGTTGAACGTTCACCAAATACTCTCACTTAATTTTTGTGCTTTGTCACAAGTTATGGCTCTTATTTCCTCCTTATACTGTAAAAAAAACTTCCTAAAATGTTTAGGAAGTTATTATCCCAGACGCAGAATGGGACAGTTACCATACTTCCGTCTTGTAAATATGCAAACCTTTACAAGTTGTTACAATTAAAGTCTGGCAACTTCAGTATACATTTGACTGTTTTATAAAAAGGCTTAGGAGTTCTATCATGGATGTCTGGGAAACTATTCTACCATACCCACTTTCTTTGCGCTCCTGTACGCACGTCTGGTAAATTTACAAACTATTTTTTAGAGTGTAGAAAATCGACTCTCTTTGGATGTTCATGTCGTTCCTGGTCGGCTGTATCAACATTATTTGATTCGTAAAAGATGTCTATTGAAATGTTCTGCTGTATTTGCCACTTTTACTTTATATTATAAAGATACTTCATTTACGGTTAAGTTAACTGGTTCACCGAAAAAAAAAAAACTCAAGTCAAATATTTGTACGTAAAAAAGTAAATAAAGATGTACTGTAATTCCCTAAATGTTATGTTTGTTGAACATAGAACGAATAGCAAGGAAGCTGATTTCGCTGACCAATTAAAAAAATATTTTGTTGAGAAAGAACATCTTGCAACAAAATCTTTTGTAGACGTGAATTTACACTTTTTTGGCCCAAACAATCCTTGGTTTTTACACGCCATAGCTTTGAATTCACAGCTACAAAGTGATTTTATGATTTATTTAACAATTTGGACAGTAACTATATGTGGGTTTGATGAAGATTGACGTAGGTACGGAAATTCTAACCAAACAATTTTTTTTTAAAATAAGAATTTAATATACACTCTTGCGTAACTGCCATGCACTTTATAAGGCATATAACTAAATAAAAGCTTTTATTACTACTTGCATTTCATTTGAGCCTAATAGATATGGTACAATCTTCGGTCCTAAAGAACCTCAGTTAGACTCTCATTACATGCCTCCAACTGTTTTCAAGTTTAAATAAAAGTCTAGAATAATTTTACCACAAGTTTAGAAGACAAACGAAGTTCTTATGAACTAGTTGGGCAAGGAAAAATTTCCGCCGCTAGTTAAGATGGAAAAGGCAAGGGATCAGATTTATCCTGGTTCTTATTGAGAGAATTTCGGGTGCGAAACGGAACATTTCAGAAGGACGAAGTTTTCTTCATAAGCGCCAGCATAAATCTGACCGCTTACCGATACCAGTAGAACTAGCGACGGAACATCTCGTTGCCAAACTAACAACATTGAACTTCCTAACCTGTAGTAGAATTAACCGTAGTTCAGCCAAACAGTTATCCAGGAGCAAACCCATAGAATCTTATACTTAAGATAACAAAAATCAGAACAATTGAGTAACAAGAATAATATAGATTCAACGAAGCTTTCTAACTGCTTCTACACAAACAATTTACTAGCTTGCGTTAAAGCAAACATGATTATTAGTATTTGTTTATCAAATACGTGTGTTAATATTCTTGTTAATTTTCTGTCTGTTTTTACATTATTTGTTTTCTGTTTCTTCATGTGTATATATAATGTCAATGAAAGTATATTAGAACTTTATGAGACGATTCCTGGTAAAAAATGAGGTAAAGTTGTTATATAGCTAATACAAATATTTCGTTGGCGCACGTTTTAAGTGTCAAATTCAATATTAAAAATTGAATTAGACAACTGAATTTGGTTAATAGATCCTAAAGTAATGTAAATGAAAGAATGCATTTCTACAATCGATACAAATAAGGTGTCGAATACATTTCACCTTCATTACATTATGGGTTTGGTCACACCGTTTTTCGCCGTAGAATTAGTTGCGATTGCAATTTATGGATATTAAATGCCACGGTTTGTTGCGCAAATCCACAATTAACTAAAAATGTAGCCTTGTCGCAACACACTCAAGTCAACCGGTTTCGAGAAAATTGAAAACAGAAAATATGGCAACTGACAGGTAGGCATCACGCGATACACAGAAGATTTGAATGAACGTTACGCTATTTAGTGATGAATGGATAGAGAACACGTATGTTCGCATGCAAGGACATGCAAAACGTTATTCAGTAGTCGTAGGTTTGTGTGAGTTAATAACACGTTATGAAGTAAGCTTCGTGGTTTTAAAGACATTTGCTGGTAAATTGTCATGGGGATTCTAGAAGGCCGTACCACGAGGGGAGTCATGACGTTGATTCTGTGAACTGCACCAAAACGTGTACTAATATTATGGAAACAAATGGTTGATTACGTGAAATTAATTAACCGACGTTTATTGACTCAAGATGCATCAACGGTATGGTATCAGTAAGGTTTGTTAATGATACGGCCTTCGTGAGTAACCTACGGAACGCTGTGTGGTATCACACACCCTCAAAAACAGCACAAGTCATGTGTACTCATATTGAAACTAAAATGAGCATGTTGCAATTTGCATGACAAATGCATATGTATACTACAATCAATGATTGTGTGATGCCTCGTATTAACATTAATTTCGTGCGGAAACTGTTTGCCCGTCTTACTGATAAGTAGAGATGATGGTTTATCGCGGAAAAACTTGACTATTTGCTAAGCTTCAACATACGTTCAACTTATCAAAAGATTACTGGCTTTTCCTTGTACGTGGAGCTACTGCCCTATTTGACTGAGCCAATAAGAATACCGCTATTTTAATATTTAATGCATGTTATTGGTCTGCAGACAGCTACGTTGTGTCAGTGTTTTCAAGGCTATGTTGACGCAAAACATTTTCGCGATATACCATCATCTCTACTGATAAGCAACGAGTGATGTTTGCGAGGTGAACTTGTTGCTGTATTATTCGCAGGTAAAACGATTCCCCCGCAAGAAATGTGCGCATGCGTTATTCACTGCCACACACAGTCAACAGAGGAATGGGGCGAAACAAGACCCCACTCTTCAGTTACGCAGTGACAATGGATAGATAAACACTAGCGGAACTGACCGACGTGGTCTGGATTTATGTGAAACAAAGTGCAGTGGAAGATTAGCTGCACGAGTGTATCGCGCAAAATATCCAAACAGACGACACCGAGCGCATACAATGTTTGCAAGAATCGTCTTTCGACTGCGAGGTACCGAAATTCTCCTAACAACGTTTCGCAACTGTGGTGTGCAGCGTGCCGGCGAAAAAGCGTACACCACACTTTAAAGAAAATGTTCTGAACAAAGTCGGCGATGAACCATAAACCAGCACCCGTACATCGCACATACTTTGAATGAATCTCATATGATGGTATGGAATGTTTGTATGAGCAGCAGCTTCGACCCTACCACTCACGTCGACAGCAAGCATTACAGCCTCGTGACTTTCCAACAAGATATAACTTCTGGATCTGTAGAATACAGCACGAGAGGCCGACTTTTCGAGTTGTGTTTTTTTTTGTTTGCAAACGAAGCGTGTTTCACACGCCATTGTTACACTAAAAAAAAAATACTTATTAGTCACTACAATATATTTTGTTGAATTGGACCTTACCAAATTTTTTTGTAGTGACCATAAAAATGTTTGCTGTCGCCAATAAAATTTTGCAGTGACTACAAAAAATTTTGTAACCACTACAAAATAATTTGGTGAGGGCCATATTGACAAAACACTTTGTAGCCACCACAAAACAGTTTTTTCTGTGATTACAACTGCCACAACAGCCGTGAGTGGGTGACTGAAAACCCACATGCGACGGTCGTAACATTTCACCAAGAGAAGTTTTCCGTCAACATGTGGGTTGGCTTAGTGCATGATCACTTGGCAGGACCATACCATAGGTCTAAAATTGATTTAGTTGTTGAACACCCATCCCCAAAAGCAATCAGGGTGTCCGGGAGTCCTCCCCCTAAAAATTTTGGGATTCTAATGTGCAACATGGTGGTATTTAAGCATGTATCATTCCTAAATATGCTGATTATATAGCTGGTTGAAATAGCGAAATTGAAGACTTTTATTATTGGGAGTACGTGTTTCCCCCCCCCCCTCCCCCGAGTGTGACACCCATGGTTGTGATATTATTGTACATAGTATGAGCTGCACATTCTACGTACGTTGTGCGTTTAAAATTAACTAGCGTAAGATTCATTCAAATCTCCTGTGCATCACGTGTTGCCTATCTTTCCGTTTATATTCAATTTTCTCGAAAACGTGAAATGTACTCGTACAGTTGCAAGAGTATTTCAATGAACAATACACTGGTTATTAATTACCAAGAGCCAAAGAACACTATGAAAATGTACGTACATATATCCGAGGGTTTTTCAAACAAAAATATTTAATGGTTTGCTTAGATTTATTGCTCAAATTCAAATGTATGAAGAGTGTATATAAAAATTACAAAAAAAGATTAAAAAATATGTTAAGCAAGTACATATCAAGTTACAATCCAAATGGTGCTTACGCGCACATAAATATATATCAAAATAATTTATAAAACTACACCAATTATTATACCCTGAAAGTTATTAAACATAGTGCACACACGCACATTTGAACTTTATGAAAATATATAATGGTCCCTCAAAATCACGCACGTAAATACGTTTGATCAACCAATACATTTAAATTAAACGTTAACGTCAAGCAAGGATATGTCAACGTTTCTGAGTTAAACATCAAAATCAACATGATGAATATGACGAAACATTACAATACATTCCTGGTTTCTCACATAAGCGTGTTTCAGAATTCATTATCAAAATAGAGAATATACTTGACGTATATCAAATGACGCGTCAACGAGCTCCAATCTGGACAATCAAAAATCACTATCATAAAACTGAAATTATCGAACTGACTAGATACAGGAAAACTACAGACATCAAAAATGATGTACGTGCGGCGCCATACACTCTACCAATTCAACACGAAAATTTACAAATACTAAAAACGTAGCAACGAGTAAACATTTCTGAGTAAACCTATTCATTTTAAATTTAAATCCAAAAACGTAATTTTCACAAGACGGCAGCCGAAAGAACAATTTAAAAAAAAGCAAAGAGTTTAAATTTTAGCTACACACATGACGGCAGCCGCCTTACCGCCATGAGGAACTAGTTCCCAACCCACGGTCTAAGAGGTAGAGGTCTTGACACTGCCTATGCTCTCCAGCAAGAGAAAGTGGTCCCTTCATGTCGCCGAGCGCTAGTAGTC
>PNEQ01047643.1:39850-54566 GCA_003012365.1 Medauroidea extradentata
ATATACATGTTCCATGTCCATAATTGCAATGGCATGTGTGGAACTGTTTATAAAAGTAGTCTGAAGAAATATATTGAGTATTATTGTTTTAGTGAACACATTCGAACAAAAACTATATTTCGTGCCCTACAAAATTTGAGAAACGTTGCAATGTGCATCTACATGTATAATATTGGAAAATAAAATTTTATTGTTGTAAGAAAATGTGTTCCAATACAAAATTACGTTCCCATTTTTTCTTCGATATAATACTCGCAATTCCGGTAACAACTTCACATTTTAAGCTAAGCCAAATACAAAAACAAGTCAAATCTTCCACCAAATTACTACTAGCACTCGGCGACATGAAGGAGTCACATTTTATTCCTCAGTGTCAAGACCTCTACCTTCTTAGACCGTGTCCCAACCAAACTGCTAACTGGAGCCACAAGACCCCTACATTTGACCTGATCCTGAGCTGACGAAGAAGTAAAAAGTTAAGGCCACGCTAGTACACCAGCTAGAGGCTTGGCCAGGGCCTCAGCACACTGCACGTGCGCGAGTAAGAGTAGAAAGGGAAACATAGAACACAAGTATATTAGAAGAGAAAAGCATAGAGATCGCGAGCCGAGCCAGAAGCTTAAGTTCCATAAAGTCCCGCCACGCGCCACCGTCGCCGCACTGAGCACCAAACGGTGCAAACGTTTGACCTGAGGGTGTCGTGACTTTGTTCTTAGGGGTTTTGCGCGACAAACCGTGGCATTTAATGCCCATAAAATGCAGTGGCAATTAATTATATGACAAAAAAACGGCGTGACCATATCCATTATATAACGAAGGTGACGTATTTGACACCTTAATTGCACAGACTGCAGACTTTTTTTACTGGTAAACCATAGCAAAAAAAAAATTGTTTTATTTAAATTACTTTAGCATTTATTAAATTCAATTAACGAATTAAATTTTCAAATTCAAATTGGACCCTTAAAATGTGCGCCAACGAAAACTTTGTAGTAGTTACGTAAGTTTACCTACTTTTTTTACTAGGAATTATTTCACAAATTTCGTAACATACTTTCATTAACACGCTGTATGTAAGTGTGTGTGTGTGGGGGGGGGGAGGTAGGTTGGGAGGTAAACAAACATTTGATGAAAACTTTTAACAGCACTTAAATAAGATACAATCGTTGAAATAGACAAGCTTTATTTCGTCGGATATAGTCTGTCTCACAGAAGAATTACAGTTTTTTTTGTAGTTCTGACAACTATTATTTGTACAAATTTGTACCGACAAATAATTGTAATTTTGATAAAATGTACAGTTTGAGAGATAACCGAGTGTGTATGTGCAGAAATCCCTTGTTTTAGAGGGGAACATTGTTCATTTCGTGGAAACAAATGTAAATAGATACAGCCAACACAACTGTCAAAACGGGGAATTTTTATGAGAGATGGCTAGACTTTACGTAGCGTGATTTCAGTGGTTTCAGTCTGTTTATTTTTTAACTTAGTTAAATGTATTATTTTTGGGCTGTATTCAGCGTTCTGTACGTACATAACAACTTATATTTTTTGTGTGAAATATTCTCAATATAATACAAATAAAAATTTCTGGACAAATTCCAAACGAAACTTTGAGAACATGGCGTATGTTATTCTAGCAAAATTTTAAATTAAATATGATACTAACACCACTGCGACTCTAAGAAAAAATAGTATCATGTATTATAAATACGTATTTGTAACACAGATTACAGCATGATTCGACTTTCATGACTCATAAAATATAAATAAATTTTATATGTTTTGTAGGATTTATTTTTAACTACAATAAATGAAGTACAAAATATAGTAATAAAAAACTGACATACATGTTTGCAGCCTTTCAAGGCCATTGTTGATATTATCTTCGTTTTCGTGGTTGAGCCTCGTCGCCGTGATAGAATACGTGATTTATTTTGAATACACAACTACAAAACGAGTTTCTGATTTCCGTGACATTTAGAACTGTAACTATACGTGGGTTTTAAGGGCGCGGTACACAGCAATTTTCATCATCGTGTTTTTATTTTTTATTTGTACCAGTTATTTTTTATTTTTTATTTTTATTTTAGACGCATAGCGTGACTACATTTGGCTCTTATAAAACATTTTTATCTATCATAGTTTTTGCGTAATGACTTGTTAAAGTCAAAATTTGCAGGTTTCCGTTTTAAGGACTACGCTAAAACCAACTTACATACCAAACTGAAAAAAAAAATGCACAGTGGATGAAAACATTGCAGGCTACAATGTCACGTACATAAAAACAAAGAATAAAAATTGTTTGCATTTAAATAAAAACGCCTAAATTTATAATTAAAATTCAATTTTTTTAAAATACAAAAGTATTTTATTTTGTGGTTTAATACAGCTGAATTTGTAGCCTACAACATCGTTGTGTTGTTCACTGTGAATTTTTTCAGTTTGGTAAGTGAGTAGCTTTTAGTGTTGTCCGTAAAACGGAGACATGAAAATTTTGGCTTTAACAAGCTACTACGCAAAAACAATGAGAAATGAAACTTTTTTATAAGAGAAAATTGAGTCGCAATTAGTGTAAAAAAAATTATCGATACAATCATAACAATAAAAACATAGTGATGAAAATTACGGTATACCGCGCCCTAAATGAAGCTTTATGGAGATACAGAAAATTCTAATAAAACAATTACAACCCTGAAGATGCTTGCTGCAATGCGAAGCGAAACGTCGGTACACTATACTACTACAAAGTGGCTCAAAGTTTTGAAACCGAAGATAATTATATACAGTTAATATATATTATAACAAGCATAGATACATTGACAAGCTTTTCAGTACATTATTAAGCTATAAAGAAAAAATTCTCTATCAGGTATCGACTAATAATCACCATATATCATATAGTTTTCGTATCACAATATATATTTTTGGCATAGCTGAAACAAGCGGTTATACATGTATTTACAAATACACTGTAAAAATATTACATTAATGTTAGGCCTATAATGTTTATTCTTTTGTACCAAACAAAAGAACATATGTCTAGTCAACAGTTGGAAGTAACACATGTTTTTACACACTTTATTTTGTTTTGGTGTTCAAGGAATCAAGTAAAAATATTTGGCATATCACTTTCGACACGTGCAATAAATGCTAATCATTAATACTCGTCATTTACAGTTACCTGACAAACGTAACGTTTAGGAACTATAATAAGATATTATGTTATTGCTTTACTTAAAATTATAAAAAAAAAGATCATCAAGAATATGATACTAGAAGGTAAGAAAGTATCACTAAAATTATACATTCCCACTTAACTAGATTAATTTCATTTGTCTGGTTGAAAAATATACTAAATACAAATATTTCTGTTAGACAAATACCCTATTACAGCTGAAAAATGATATTGTCTTGTTAAAAATACATAACAATGTATCATTTTAGTAACTTTATATAACTATAATTAATTTTATTTAATGTAATAAGCTATAATGCAACACAAGAATCTATATAATAAAATTATTCCCGTTCTGTAAATGCTTAATTTATGGTTGATAAATAGTTAGGATAAGACAATTGTATGTTACTTGTTGCTTAGATTAAAACGCACTAGAGGAAGTGTATAGAATATAAGAAAAAATGGATGCAGAAAATGAGAAGCTGTTAGGCCGATATATAGGATTAGGGACGCATCGCTTTGTGGTGAGAATGTACTTAAAGTAAACGTCTTTGGAAACACTACTCCGAGATGTAGGACTCAGTTTAAAATTATTACCCTCGAATTATATAAAAAAATAAACAACCTATGTAACATGGGATATACAACCCATCTTTAATTACAAGTCAATGCATATATATTTTTAAGTTTATTACAAAACGCATTTTACAAATAAAAATACTGTACAGCAAAAACGGATAATGTATTATATTTACCTACAAATAATGTATACAAACCTAAAAGGCGTTTTAATGTCTGTTATTAGAAATCGTCAAGTGCTTGAATACACCAATGAATAAACACGATTTCTCATTGTACATAATGTAAATTGTGTATATATATATATATATATATATATATATATATATATATATACTGTATATATACACACATATATATATATACAAATATATATATATACTGTATATATATATATATATATATATATATATATATATATACAAAAAATATATATATACAAATATATATATAATATATCCACACACACATTCGCTAGGGAATCCATGTGTTGTTGATGATCCAGCCATTACATAATAATATAGTCTTACTAGAGATATTGGTTCTAAATATGTAATACGACAATAAGGTTTCCCTAAAATCATTGACAAAGAGTTCTGTGCATCAGGATGTGGATTTTGCATTTATAAAACATATATTTTTCACCACTTGCTCAGAAACGAAATTTTTCTTCAGGTCAAACATTATCAGAATCACCCATGAGCAGCTTCGTACCAATTTGGCAACATTTTCCTGGACTGCAGAGTTGGTGTGTGTAAAATTTGTAATCACACATTTGACGATGAGAGAAAGTTTTGTGTGTACGTATTTACGCTAACAATGTGTTTTCTAAATTAAGGGAAATAAATATGATTGAAATTGCAAAAGCAATAGGCCTATGCACTATTCATAAATAAACAGCCAGAGTTATACAAAGTGTGTTAGTTTTGCGTGTTGAGAGCTTACTATGAAGTAAATAAAATATGTTTTAATTTGTCTGCAAAAAATATAGTGATAGCTACCCTGAATATAAATTATATGGTTTATTTAGTTCAATTAAAAAACTAGATTTCTTTGTTAAAATACTGTTCACTGTTCCGTTCTTTGAAATATTTTTTTTGTTTAAATAAATCTATTTGTTATGTCGATTGCCAAGTTAGCATAACTCTCACTAAACTGACTTTGTAGACAAACTGAAATTCCGTTTTCAAAATTAACTCACTCTGTACTGACTCATTCTGTATACAAGTGCGGGATAGCAGCTCAGAGAGACGCTTTCTTGTAAATAATTATAGTTCCGCTGGACGAAAGTACAAGGACCAAGCGCATCATCCGACACGTTATAAAATCTACGGTAACATTGCTTGGAGGAAATGTAATTAACCACGTGAAGTAAAATCCACACATTTACTCATCTGGCCTGTTGTAGACTACTGTACTACTGATGTTTAATTAATTATACAGCGTTGCCGTACATCGCATGTAATCGAACAAATAATAATAAATACCATAGTGTGGTTCATAAATACAAATGTAGCATTGAGGAAAAAATAATCTTCTAAATGCAGAGTATGCAACTGGGTATACTAGGCGTTGTAACAAGTCTGTGCGTACGTAGGCCTGTGTGTCTGATAACATCGGTTAAAGCGGCACGACTGCTAACACAGATTGCTGTAGTTGGACTATCTATGCTTGCCGTAACGGACGGACAGTGTGCCCAGGAAACACACAATAAGAAAATTGTAACTCAACGTAACTTTACTTTCGCCGAAGCCATCCAAAGAAGCAAAGGAAAATAAGTCTAGAATGACTACAACGTCAGAAAACGATATTGAATACAATTTTGATTGTGTCCGCCACGCCTAATGTCAACTTCGTAATTTTGGTATTAACTTTTTAAAATAATAACTAGACACTTACTATCGATGATTACATGTGTAAATGCACATGCATAATTTGAGTTATGTCGTTGAAACATATATTTAGTTGCGTTAAATAGTCACTTTGTTTGCTCACTCACAACTTCGGCAATCTTCCGTAAGGTTAAGTTAGTTCCTTTCGAGTTACCGAGCGAGATGGCGCAACGATAACACGTTGGCGGCGCATTCGGAAGGACCCGGGTTCGAGTCCTGGTTCCATTCTGATTTCGGTTTTCCATGGTTTCCCAAGATCGGTCCAGGCGAATGATGGACTGGTGCCTTAACAAAGGCCATGGCCGACTCCTGTTCACAGCTCCTGTCATTGTACCAATTTGTGTGTCGCCGTCTCTGATGACCTCGCTGTCGACGAGACGTAAAGCCCACTTACCTTTCGAGTTACGAGGCTATGAGAATATGCCAGTGTAATATTTCTGTGGGCTGATTGATACAGTTGTGATGAGGGAAGTTGGAGGTAATGTCAGCGCAGCAGTCAGGTTGTAACATGCAACTTTACGTATTTATTTAAAACATATAATTTACGATGTAAAGTGTAATTGGAAAATAAAAGAAGACGAGGTAAATTGAGACGTAATCTGTTCTCTCAGGGCGGAGCTTTGAAGGATCCTCGACAATGATTGGCCGGAGGCAACACCTCGTGACCACTGGACTTGGAGGATGGTTTACCGCCAAGACAGGGAGGAGCCGCGATAGAGAAGGTGGCTCTTGGCATTTGGCATTTGATCGCGGACGTCGAGGAATATCGGAGGTATCCAATTTTCAGCTATTTGTTTCGGATATTAGAGGCGGCGGTAGGCACCCTGTCATAACATTCGTCGTGAATGAATTTTGCCGAATAGGGGAATTGAAGGCTAAGAGAGGTGGCAGTAGGCACCCCAAGAGTATTTGATGTTCATCTTCTTGAAATAGTTAAGATCGGTATTTTATTGGGTGCCCTGCGAGAGCAGTTCTCGGCAAATTCACTAAGCCAGGAAGCATACATTCAGCATTTGTTATTGTCGAGATGTAGATAAACCCCGTATTACCTGTGTGCTACGCCCAGGATAGTCGTAAGGAGAGTTAATAAAACCCCATCCAAAATTGTTCCTACATAATGCTTATGTCAAGGCATGGTATCCCAACAAAGAGGAGTGGTTGTACACCCACAGCGGTATATTTCCATTGTCATTAGCGGTTGACCTATGAGCCTTAATTAAATATGCTCCATTCGTACTTATCTCCCCTACTCCGGTGTTCTTTATCATTTGTTCGAGTACGGCTATACACGTTTGCCGATTGCGAGGACCACCGCATTGCTTTTTGATAGATGGCGCAAGCCACGCCCCACGTGAGTCTGCCATCAAACATAGCTGTCCGACTGGACAAGGAGGAGGAGCTACGGAACTACTGTTCAAATGAAAAATTGCTTCGCTCAGCTTATTCAAGAGCCGACAATAGCGGCGGCGTGTTTCATTGCAAAGAATTCTTAGTAACATAACTGTTCTTTATCATAAGGGAAAAGAAAATTTCGTAATGTCCACTACCGAAATGTTAGAATTCACTGCCCTATGTAAACTCAAGTCTCTTATATTCGTTTACTATCTGCTTTTCCAGTGAATAACGACTAATGGATTCCTTTCCTTATTTATTATCATTTGGACATGCAGCTGTGATAAAATTTTTTATCATGCATTTTTTCATTGAGCAAGCAGCTTGAGGCATTATTAAAAATTTTATGTTTATAAGTTTCATATTCTGTGGCTACTTAGGTCCATCCCGTATTGGAACACGCGTACATTGTGGTTTTAGCTAATTTTATAATGAACTAAAATCTTATTTAGTGAACTAATTAGCTGAAGCAATATTTTTTTTGTGTAGTACAGTTAGGCTACATTGTAAAAGTCATTTTTTAACAAATGTGTTCAGTTTTGCGATACCTGCTCTCGTTTAGGTATTAAAAAATGTAAATCACAAATGCAATATAACTGAAGAATCGTACACTCTAAAATTGTTTTGTAAAATTTACAAGGATTTTCTTTGTTAAATCATTAGTTTATGAAGTTACAAAGGTAAACTTTGTAATACTACAAAGGAAATAGTTGTATCTATATCCACAGTACCTGCACTGTAAATTATATTGTAAAATATAACAAGGCCCTCCTTCGTAGTTGTACAAACTTTTGTAAATGTTGAAAAGTTTTCCTGATAAAATTATTATTTTATAATGTTAAAATCATTTTGTTTGCAAAAAAAACTTAGAAAATATGTGTAGCGTACAAAAATCTTAAGTTCGTCGGAAATTACTTACGCAAAGACCACAACATCTGAAAAGTATTTTTCTGAAAAAAAAAAAGTGAATATTTATATTAATTGCGTGCTTTAATAGAAAGAATTATTACTGAACTGTACATTGAATGTATACAAATAAATAGAGACTCTGACATACAGAAGTCACAGTGGTCTAGGGGTAAGATACATGCAAATTAAGCATAGGGAGAGTGGTTCGAAACTTAGCACCACGAGTTTTTTTTCTACAAAATAATTTCATGTAAACGTCCTTTAGAATAAAGTTATTTGATAATTAAGTTAAGTGTTATTTATGAAGTACAATGAACATTTAGTTTTTTTCCTCATTTAAAGCACATCAACAAGGCTAGTCCTTGTAATTTTACAAACATATACTTTGTATTTTATTACAAGGACAACCATTGTAGTTTTACAAGGAATTGCTTTGGCAACTGGGTTTCCAAGGATTTTCTTTGTAAAAGTACAAAAAAATTTTACGCTGTAGCCTTTAGGCCTAATTTTGTTTGTTTTGAAGATACTTTTTAATGGTGTGTGTGTGTTTATATATATATATATATATATATATATATATATATATATATATATATATATATATACACACACATACGAAAGGAACACACACTTCACCTGACTTACCCTTCAGTACCAACATAACATCTAGGCTACACGCATTCAGTTACATCAGACGCAACTAAATATATGTCACTTTAGTCATGGAAATTGGCTTCCTAACTGCTGCGTTTGTGTGGGTGTGAAGCACAATATCGATATAGCGATAAAGGTGATTTTGACCGGTGTATGTTATACAGTATCACCTTTGCGTGTAAGTCACTTGGATGGCGTGCAGTGGTTTACAGTACTTTAGTTTCCAATGGAACTTTCAACTGTAACCGTAAAATTGTATACGCAGGAAGTATGGTTTAAAGCCCAACATATATTTCTATCTTTGTATTTTGCTTATCCACTTGGTATTTTCTCTGACGTCGCAGTTTATGGAATCCAGTTGCAGCGTTTTATAGGGGTTCTCACGTTTCTAATAACAATATTATATGTTTAAATTATTAAATGTTATATTTTGGAAGATATGAAAATACGTTGCGCATTCAGTGGTTTCATAAGAAGTGAACAATCGGAACTCGTTTCAACGTATGTTAAGTACGGAAATGAAGTCCTGTTAACAGTGAAGTATTTACTACAGACCATAAATTAAATTAATTAGCTTTTAATGTGGACATATTCCTGCAATAATGTTGCTTTAAATTGTTGCCTAATTCACGTGTCGCCATTGTAGTTAAATATTTGGTACTGTGACCAGCCCTGAAGCGTATCTATCGCAGTGGGGAAAGTCATCAGACACAAATTATGTGGTTTTAGGAAAATATGTAAATTATTTTGCATTTTCTTTTTGTCACTAAAAATAACTGAAGCTGTATGAATATACAGTGTATACATATTAAAATTAGAAGAGTATGTGATTAAGTAAAAATTGAAAAAAAAAAAAAAAAAAATACTACCTCAATGAGACACAAGTAACACTCGAAAATAATTTTCTCCACGGCTGTTAAACTGTAGGTATAAACGGGAAGCGACTCCATGATTACCGAAGAACTAAATCTTCTGTATTACAAAACGTTACTGACGACGTGGTGTAACATAATGCTTTTTACATACGTAAGTCCTAACTACATATTGTTACATACAACCAACAACACTTGGCTGTTTTAGACAAACTGACTTTGTATATTAAGATAATATATTGTACAATAAATGAATCAATGTTTACTGAAACTAGGCAGTGGCTACGAATGTTTTATTTTGATTTGCCATTTTTGTTGTAAAAAAATTTTAAAAAATATGTTAAATATTTAGCAGTACTGTTAATTAAATTTTTAAAAACAGAAAATTTAATTACTTCGTTAATGCTCAGTAAATTACATTTCAAAAATATAACATAAAAAAATTTATTTCAGTGATGAACTTAAAAGTTTCAAGAATAATACTGATATTCTGTTTCAGACCTGCGGCTGAGAAACAATTGCGTGAATTATTTCTGCAAACACGCTATGACAAAATGTAGTTTTTATTTGTAGACGAATTAAAATGTACATAGCTGTTCGCATTGTTGTAATTCCGTTTACTGCATAGACGCTGCCAACTTTAAGTGTTGATATGATAGGGTGATGGGAGGAGGTGGTGAAGATGAGGGGAACACATCCACCCTCCCAATAACTTGGTATTTCATTTTGTTCCCCTTCCCCCTCCAATGAAATAATCCATTACCACCCTCCTCTCTTAATAATTCGGTATTTAATTTATTCTCCCCCTAATAATTCCGCACACGACTAGCATCGCCTCACTATCTGGGGTCGCCATGAATATCCCAGCTATACGTGAGAAGGAATTTATTTCCTTGCACTCCTGCTTCGAATGTACGGTATTTATATCAACTTCATATGATTCATGTCGGAACAATAAGTATTTACACGAGGAAGGGTAGATTCTGTGGTTTCATCCTAATGTTTCCCTTGTCGTATGCGGTAAATACATTAATCCAACGTATCGTCGTCCCATATCTCGTTATTCCTCCGGAACAATGGAATGGAGAATGTGGTACGGGTACACCTACAAGACAGGCGACCGCTCACTTGACCTTCTTGATCTTGAACTTGATGCGCATGCTCTTGTCGACGACGAACTTCTCTAGCATGCGCGAGTCGAGGCAGACGCCGTACTCGGAGTCGAACACCTCGTCGATGGCGTCCGTGTCGCTGGCGACGGGCACGTCGTCGAACGTGACGCTGGGCCCGATCTTCTCGTCCACGTAGATGGTCAGCCGGTACCTGAACCTGGCGCACTTCTCCTTCGCGCCGACGTACTGCACGGTCCACGAGCAGCGACCCGACCGCGAGTCGAACTTGTGGTTGTACCAGAAGAGCTCGCCGTAGACGGCGACGAGACCCGCGTACCTGCGGTCCGTCGACGAGTCGTAGTCGCACCACACGCCCAGGTTGGACTTGTTGCGCCACACGGCGATGCGGTGGTCCTCCGACATGTGCTTCTCGAGGGCGCCGCGGCGGCCTCGCCACTTGCAGCCGTCCGGCTTGCACGGCACGCAGTCGTAGAGGCGGTGAGGGCAGACGCTCTCGTGCTCGGCGCGGTCTTTCCACACGAGCCGCTGCCTGCAGCCGTCGTCGTGGTTCTCGCAGTCCACCTGCCGGTAGGGGCACTCCTCCTCGTGCTCTTTCTTGTCTTTCCGCAGGAGGATCTCCTCGCAGCCACGGGAAGCGTTCTCGCACGCGCACTTCCGGTACTGGCAGTGCGCGTCGTGGCGCTTCCGGTCTTTGTGGAGGACGGGCTGGTCGCAGCCGTCGATCGCGTTCGGGCACTCGTATCTGCGGTAGGGGCAGCGCGCCTCGTGCTCCTTCTTCTCGTCGAGGGGCACCTTGACGGTGCAGCCTCGCGTCGCGTGTTCACAGTCCCTCAGGCGGAAGGGGCACCTCGCCTCGTGCCGCCGCTTGTCGCGCAGCGTCAGACGACGGCCGCACGCGTGGTCGCAGGGGTAGAGGAGTCGTCGCGCGATCGTCTCGGCGAGCAGGCAGCGCGTCTCCATCAGCTCGCCGCGGCACGTGGGGCAGCTGCCGCCCAGACGAGGCCGACACGACGCGCACACGTTGTGGCCGTTGCGGCAGATGAAGATCTTGTCTGTCATGTTGTCGGCGCAGACAGGGCACTCGAGCAGGCGCACCAGCCCGTCGTTGATGTCGTCCGCTGCCGACCCCGCCGTCGCCGCGGGACTACTGCCGCTCGCCTTCCGCATCTTGCTCGTCGCGCCTGTGAACACAACCACACATATCCCTGTTAACTCCATCTGCCAGGCTGCACAATATGTGAATTAACGCTAACAGGTTTCTGTAAATTAGTAGGAAAATAGGCTGTCCTAGGACGTTAGATATTTTTATAAACTTGTAACAAAACAGTTTGCATTCGAAACGCATTTATTTAGTATAATTACTTGCACCGTACTCAAGGATATAAAATTTTGATTCCACAAACTACTCATCAGAAAAGCATCACTATGGTAAAATATTTGCTCCCAAAATTTACAAAATCCTAGTTCTTAGGATTACGGTTGTATTGTTCTTGCCCTGAAAATTAATTTTCAAATACTTCCCGCAGATTTCATAATATTCATAAATGTACTACAATTTGCTTAAAATACAGCAAAATGTGGAAACAAGTGTCAGTTCTAAGAAATATTATTAGGCCTATTATTACAAAACGCTTAAACGTATCGAAAAAATATATAGTAAAAAGTAGCACCTTAAGAAAACGTTAGACAAATATTAACAATACAATGCCAGTTTTAGTTCATCAGGTTACTAAGGAAAATCGTTATCACCAAAATATAGATTAACAATATTTTTTAATTCAAATATGGATGGTTTTAGTTGTTAAATTTTCAGTCCATAATATTCAGAGCTGCTTTTTTTTTTTTTTTTTTTCTTTCGACCTTTTTACTGCCATTAACTCACTCATTAGAACTTTTTTCACTTTCCATAATAAACATCAGAAACTAAAAAGAAAGACCAATGAAATTTCGTTAAGCATATTATGATTAGGTATACTTAAACAGGCGCCGTGTATGAATGATGCACTTCGCGTCCTGTATACACGTGCCACACTCAGACTGTGTGAGCACATTTAGGCTGCTTTAAACTGTCTACAGTTTGTCATAAGTGTTAACAGGCTACTTTAAAACATTTGTCCAAACGGCAAGCAGCATGTATCAAGGATATTTACTGATATGCTCATTAAGTCTCTTCGAAAATAATTGTAGATTTAGAATGGATAGTAATCCGTGACTGTCTGTTCCACGAAAATAGTTTTTTGATTGCGCTAATGATTACTACAGTAATTAGCAAATTAATAATAACTGTAAAAATTAAGGTACAAACGACACATTTGTCATCAATAAAACGAAAATGAATCGTCACAAGTAAACACTTTTTCATTTTGGGGCAGTACTTTGGTATGGTTTGATTGGAACTTTTGCAATCATTCAGTTTTCAACCAGCTTTGTTACATGCTAAAAACTTAACACTAAATTACAGACACATTAATTCAGGATACTTCATAGCGACACGTGTTTGTTCAGCCGCAGGTAAGCAATCGTGTATGTATTCTGAACGGCTGCACATCCCGAACTTGCACCAATTATTAGCTGACCAATTTCAAATACAACCCGTTTGAACAAAATGAATACTACTTTAAATTGCTTAAGAAATATTGCAAAATGATGGATTTTCGTTTTAAATTAGATCCTCGTATTGTTTTGTTGAATGCAAGTATTAAAATTAAAATTTATATATTTAAGTAGGCCTACCTACCGTAACGTGAGGTTACTTTGCATCTACGCCCGTTATCCAATCACAACGGGTAACTTTGCACAACAAATGAATTTCGTTTCATATGAAAATTCCAAGATAATCACCACTCTTAAGTGCTGTTTATTATTAAATCTGTGAATGAAGGGGTTTTCATAATTTAAGAGGCTGCGAACCCTTAATTTAAAACAAAAATCTGCTGTAAAAAATTCCCCGCAATAGGAAAAATATTGCTTTAATTTTGCAGTACTCTGAATAAAAAATTTGCGAAGCTTTTCTAATGACAATATTTTACCATACATTATGACATATAATTAAATAAAGAATTTCCCACATATTACATCCCTGATCAATATATTTAGTTGCTATAAATTCAAGACCATGAATGTTCAAATGAAATGAGCCTACATTAATGTTTACTCACATTTGACAACCACAAATAATTGTGTAAAAATGTCCCAAAGTCACTGCATGTGTCAAAAGTCATCTCCTTTTACGGTAGAATACTTTATAGTTGGAGAATTTAATCCGGGTAGATCAAGTTAAATAAATTAATCACAACACCGCACGCTCGCAAGGTAGGGTTCTTAAGGTGGCTGTCTTGGTAGACGCATTTAGATTGTTAGAGACATAGACGTGTGGGAGCAGTAAGGACGACACAGCATGAAGATCGCGTCTTGTTCTAGCCTCTAGCCGCGAGTCATTGAACTACGTGCAATCTTTTCGCTCATATATCGTTTATATAAGTTATCGGTAGTGACTATTATAATTTTATTACGTAGTATTAAAGGTAAAGGTGTAGTGTATACATCGGTGCTTTTTTATGATTCTATAATACGATATTCATACGTCAATTGGATAGCAAAGCACAGTTTTTTTTTCTCACCATTTTCAGCCTATATAAAATGAATTTTAAGTATTGCTAAATTACCCGTAATATAAAACACGCATGCAAGTTTCTTTGAACCATATTCCCAAGCATGCGTACAAGCATGACGAGAAGTTTTCGAATAAACGTCTATGGGTCGAAGCTCTGCACAAGTATCGGTGGTTTGGGCAGGCGGTCCCCTTAAACCACGAGCGATAGTTTTACACTGATATAGAATATATATTTTTAAACAACACAATTTTTATAACGAGGAATCCACAAATTGTTTTGACAGAAACCTATCATAGTTTGAAGTAATTATTTTCAGTTTGAAGTAATTATTTTCGTAGCAATAAACGTCATAGGTTTTTGTATCCAAAATAGGGCTAGAACCAAATTTTGTAATGAAAATATGTGAAAATCATGTTAAATATTATTTTGCAAACTTACGGTGCGTTGTTTTGCAAAATTCCTGCATAAAATTGTGCAACGTAGAACTGTT
>PNEQ01047643.1:54666-66900 GCA_003012365.1 Medauroidea extradentata
AGGTGCGTGTAGGCCATCCTAGGTGTATGTAGGCCATCCTAGGTGTGTGTGAGCCGTCCTAGGTGTGTGTGGGCCGTCCTAGGTGTGTGTAGGCCATCCTAGGTGTGTGTAGGCCATCCTAGGTGTGTGTAGGCCATCCTAGGTGTGTGTAGGCCATCCTAGGTGTGTGTAGGCCATCCTAGGTGTGTGTAGGCCATCCTAGGTGTGTGTAGGCCATCCTAGGTGTGTGTGGGCCATCCTAAGTGTGTGTAGGCCATCCTAGGTGTGTGTGGGCCGTCCTAAGTGTGTGAGTGCCATCCTAGGTGTATGTGTCTACAGCGGCGTGTATATATAAGCTGTTTGTGCGTCACCCGACATGGCGGGGGAAGGGCTTTCAACCCCCGCTATAATATTCCATCTTGAGTCATACTATAGGCGGTTCAGTATAAAGTGTGCACTAAAACACTACTGAATTTCTATTTTCAGCCGAATTCGTATCTTTCCGCATGCAACGGCTAACGACGGGAAATATCTTATCTCTTCGGACACGTCACTTTATGTTAGCGTGTTTAAGTTGAAGTGTGCAGCCGGTAGGAACCTATTTAGTTTGATAAAATATTATTAATTATATAAATCATAAATATGCCAAATTCAGTATTGTTTCATTTAAATAGTAAAATACACGGTACTACATACGGCAGTTCGCTGCCAACCATACAAGCGGTAAGTCATCTATTGTTAATGTTAATTACATACAGTAACGGCTAGTGATTTTTTTCAAACGTAAAATCTTTTGATCCCGAACGACTTGTAGGGATTATGCGCTGTGTGTACCGCCATGGAAGTATTACTGGGTCGTAGGCGAGGGTTGGAAGGGAAGGGGGTGTGCTGACGAAGAACGCCGGCTGCGCGGTTATTAAGTTAATGAGCGGGCGCTCGCAGATTGAGAGGCTTTGCGGCCAGTGCATGCCTCCCGTGGGATTGGTGGCTGGTAGGAGGTGGGTTGTAGCATAGCGCAGCCAGATGTGGAATGGCTAATGGCGCACAAATGCACGCAGGCGCAGGCGTGTGCCAGGCCATCGTAACTGAAATAGGGAAAACCAAATCATTAACCAAAGATTGCCAAAGTTTCCTTCCTCGGTCGGACAACTTACCATCGAAAAATGTATATTACAATGCAATAACCACGAAATAAAACATATATAATAAGGTACGTCATTAACAAATTGTTTTATATAGATTACTGAAAAGTTAATCGTAATACCGTAAGCGAGGGTGATTTTTGGACACACAATTTTCATTTTTCATGTGCGTCAGCTGTGAGTAAACCTTCTTCTTTTAATTTCATGTAGACATTTTCTTTTTGGAATGTATCGCAAGTAAATTCCTTTACGCAGGACTTCTATGTATGCGAAAAAGAAAATATTTATTTAGAATGTTCTAAAGTCACCCCCACTTAAGGTATGGAAAGTTACATGAAGAAATATGGTAATTTTGAAACGTCTTTCGTAATCACTCGTGATGCATGTTCTGACGTTGGTATTACGGAGGAGAGAACAGTGTCCTCGAGCGTTTTCGGCGAGATAAAATTTTCTAGTTGTTTAACACGAGTGCCGTTACTATGGACTCATAAGAGAAGTCTTAGAGCCAAGTAATTGTTATCCGTTGGAAGCAATTGAATGCAAGTCGTACGGGTGAGTCCAGTGGGTGCGTTGCGAATAAAATCGCAACCACCACATTGAGTGTACCACCACCAAATTGGCACGCAGTGTTTTCGTTAGTCTTGTTCCTTTTTCTTTTTTTTTTTTTTTTTCAATGAATGACGTTCTCATAATTATATTTGTATAAAGTATGGTGGTGATCAGTGGCAAGGCGTGGACGTGTTCCAAGGCCAGCACTGGGAGATCTGACTATACACTTTGAGCACGTGGCAGATGTTTGAGACATCTGTGTATCACTGGAGAGTTAGTTCCTCGCTACTGGCTGTGCAGTGTACCTATCTGCTCTTACCAGTCAAATGGTTCCATAGACACCCGAGAGTTCTGCTTAGTCACTGATAATCACCGCTTACCATTGAACACTTCACGCATAGCCACTGGTGGTGAGTTAAAGAAATGGTTGCCTGTTTCTGTTTTAATAATCAAGTTGATATTGTTTTACGCACAGCGTTATGGAAAAGCCGATCTTAGTCTTGTTGAGGGACCCTACAACAATGTTTATGCTAGAAGTGATCTATCAGTAAAAATTTTGAAAAGGAATTTATTTTAGTACATAAAGTTATTATGCATAAATATATAGTAGGTACTGAACACGTAGGCAGGGTATCATGCCCCGAGAGGCTGAATGTTCACATGGGAGCCCAAGGCATCTACTGATCCCTGAGACATGACATAAAATGAGGTCCTACAGCAGAGCAGCGACGGAATGCAAGGCTGGAAGAAACGGGAGTAACCAGAGAAAACTACAGTAGAACCCCGATTTTACGAGGACTCACTGTGCCCGAGAATGACATCATGAAATCGCTGCCTAGTAATAGTAAAATCCAGTACTCGTAAAACAGGGGCTAGGCCGTCCGAGAATGACCTCGTGAAATAGCTGCGTCATAAAATCTAGTTCTCGTAAGGTTCGAATGTAGGTTACTGCCGAAATGTTTCAATTTAATACAAAACATAGTTCCACTCTAAGCAACTTAAGATTAGTAATACAAGCACTTCGAGTGATAAAGTGAAGCTTTTATTTCCATTATGTCCTCACTTATTTTATCACATAAAAAAACATAATTACGAGCCGGCGTTCTGGAAGTGGGGGAAGAACTTCTAACGTCTTCATAAATGCAGTTGCAACTACCAATTTCTTTGTACGGACAACTTAGTGCAGGTAGCACAGTAGTCACTCTAAAAGACACGGTGAGCAATTAAGGCCTCGCTCTTTAGTTTTGCAGTGATTTTAAAAATATTTTTTTTTGCCGCAAATTAATGCATATATCAAAAATTCATCTCACAGTTTTAACACCCATATATCATTGTTTGTATCTTAATTTTTCTGTTGCAATACACCAAACGTATCTTTAGATTTTTTGTCCTGAACTATCACATATTTTGTTGTCAAAATAAGCCGAAATTAAGCAGATTATTTTTTTTCTAGCAAACGGTACATTGTTTTAAAAAACGCTCTGCCAAATTTGTGAATCGTATGACTGTACATTGTCTCAAAATTTTTCAGAGGTATTTGGTTAGATAATATTCGAGTTATTTGCAATTGTTTGAAAGAAATTAAAGATCATGGCCTTAAACTATTTTTTTTTTTCTGTTGTTCATGCACGAATGTCTTTAATAGGCTAGTATCGTAAATTTACTGAATTTATTTTACTTACGTATAAATAATTGTATGGTTAAATTTTAAAATTCAGAGCCAGTAGTGACGACTTATAAAAATATTTTAAGCTTAGAAGAACTGCCTGTTATTCACATTTTCTTATGCCAGACTCAGAGAATAATTAGTTTATTTCGAAATACAGTTATAGAGATCAAACCTGTAAAGGTAAGATAAGTGGGCTTTACGTCTCGTCGACAGCGAGGTCATTATAGACGGTGATGCACAACTACGTACAATGACAGGAGCTGGGAGAAGAGTCGGCCATGGCCTTGGTTAACCGAAATCAGGACGGCCGTAGCCGGGTTTCGAACCCGGGTCCTCCCGAATGCGAGTCCAATATCTTACCGAAGCGCCAACTTACACGGTCAAACCAGTAAAAATATGTTAACAAGTTTGATCTTAATTTAAACGTTAACATTTCCTTCTTAGCTTAATTTTTTTAGTAACACGATATTTAAGGAATCCTCCTCTGTAATTGACTCAGCTAAGGTTAATTCTACTACAGGTTAGAACGAAAGAGTGTGTGTGTGTTTTTTTTTTTATGGGAGAGTTTTGCACAGGGAAATATTATGCCGCTAGATTCGTTGCGATCGCTAAGGAACCAGAAAATACGAAACTGTAGAAATATCAAATTGAAATAGGCTTGGAAATGACATAAGTGATTTGACTTAATTTTAAAGTGAGTCGTTTTAATTTATCAACTATATGTAACATCAGGAAAGCTCTGTGATTGATCAGTTTGCAGCTATTACCGATACCAGCGCTCAAGCGGTAGACGTTTTCCCTGTGACAAACGTTTAAGGGCGCGGTCACCTCAGTTTTCAAAGTCTTTGTTTATTTTTATATTGGTACCAGTTGTTTTTTCTTATTTTATACATAAATATTGGTTAAATCTTCCTCTTAGGAAAATTTTGTATCTCTAATAGTTTTTGCTTAATGAGTCGTAAACGTCAGAAATTGGACTTTACGGTTTATGTACGCCACTAACACCAACTGACATACCAAACTGAAAAAAAAAATCACACTATTTAACAATGTTATAGGCTAAGATTTGACATGTAAAAACAAAAGAAAAATATTTTTTGTTTAAAAAAAAATGATATCTTTTTAATTTTCATTTTAAAACTCAGCATTTTTTATTAAATACAAAAATGTTTTATTCTCTGTTTTATATATGTCAAATTATAGCATACAGCATTGTTATACGTTCTGAAATTTTTCGGTTTAGTATGTCAGTTGGTTTTAGTGGCGTGCATAAAACCGTAAAGTGCAAATTTTGACGTGTACGGCTCATTACGCAAAATCTATAAGAGATACAAAAATTTCATAAGAGGAAGATTTAGTCTCAATTTATGTCTAAAATAAGATCAAAAATATCTGGTACAAATATAGTAACAAAAAAAAGACGTCGAAATCTGAGGTGAATCGCGCCCTTAACACTGATCTTTCTAACCTGTCGTAGAGGTAACCCGTGGAAAGACGAGGAGAGACGAGAAAGAGGTACAAACGCTCAAGCAGGAGAAGGGTTAGTGTTTGGGAGGGGGGGATGAGGGAAGCAGTCGGTTCGAATTGGATCGGGTCTGTCGCTTCCGACTCGAGCATCACCCGGGCGCCACCCACTGCTGGCTGCCCCCCGAGTGACAAGTGACAAACACAGGGCACCACGTTTAATCTGTTTGCCGAGGTACGCGACCCCCCCCCCCTTCTGCACTAGTGTGTGTTTGCTGGACGTGGTCGTCGAGAGGGTAGGAGATCCGCGCAACAGGGTGGCGCCCACGTACGCTGCGGGGTTGTAAGGCACACGGCTCAACCCCCTACTAACTCCTCAGCCCTTCAGCAGACAGCAGCTCCGTGCTTGTTTGCTCTGCCCGCGTAATTTACAACACGATACATCCTCGCACTTAACCGCCACGTTAACCTGTCGCCCAGTACCGTAATTATAATTAATTACTGAGGCGTCCATTCTTGACCCCCTCGCTCCAGGTGGACATTAATATATTAGTCTTACGCAGATCACATTTAAGGCGGCCGCCTACCCGCGCATGAGAGGCTCAAAAGTGACGGAGCTATAAGGTCGACCTTGAAGCGCGCATCAAATGCCGCGTCGCCTCAACGAGCCAAGCGCTGAACTAGCGTGCAAGGTTCCCGCCGAACGGATTTTATTATGAGACACTAAGCGGTGACCATGTAATTTTATTGGTGGAAAGTCTGCAACTAAGCCCAATGCAGGTCGCAACCTGAGTTTCACATACTTCCGGCTAGTACATTTTAAATTGCGGAAGTCTGAAAAAGCCGTTTTTAGCCATGTTGGAGGGCTTAGAAACAGTGTTTTTAATGAGCGTGGCGTCTTAACAACGAGGTTCCGACCTTGTCTGAAGGTTGTTTACTTTTCGTACGTTGGCACAATGGGCACACGTAGAATATTTTCGTAGAAAAACCTGTTTATGATCACACTGCAACGCATTTGAAGCTTGGGGTAGGCGGCCGCCTTAAGTCAAAGACCAACTTATAACAATTATGGAAATAAAATTTATTTACTTCACCGTGGTTTTAAGAAATCGTACACGTCTACCTAGGCATAAAATATTGGTTAAAGAGATTTTCGCCAGTGTTTAACAACTAGGTCTTCAGCGCTGGTGAGGGATGACATGACGCGAGTATGGAGCAGCGTCGGAATGAAGGGGCGGAAGAAACGAAAGATTCCTGAATAAACCCACCGAACAGCGACTCGATTCCAACATGCGAAAAACCGGGCGGCAACCACGGCCTCATGTGGCAAGTGTTACGTGCGTATAAAAAATTTCTCAGCTCTGAATCAGTTCTAGGGACAGTATTTTAGTTCTATATCCTGTTGGTATTAATATAGACATTGTAGGACTTAAGGCTGTTTCAAACCTGAGTTTTAGCATGTTTTACTGATATCTTACATTTGGCTCCTATTCTATTGGTGCATAACACCGTCCAACTTATAAAAAAATACGAATGAAAATAAGACAGTATATTTTGAGCTCGGTGGTTATGAGAAGTCCTATACCTCGCCTTAAAAGAAAGGGCCAAACGAGCAACGGTGCACGACAATTTTAATATAAAGTTTTCCCTACTACAAGCATTCCTGAAGGCATATCAAATTTTTTTTACATTCCGTGCTCCACCTTTTTACATAGATAGTGAATTACTCCCATGTTATGTTTGTTAGAAGTTAAGAATGATTGCGTTATCTCTTCCGACTAACATAAGATAATATGGGTTAAAAATGTAAAATGTTGATACGAATTCAAGACATGCTTGTAATGGTGAAAAATACACTAAATTAAAATGGTCGTGCGCTATTGTTTTTAATAGAGACAACTGTAAATAAATTAAAATCACACTAGCTTATCAAGCAATAAAAATAATACATATAAAACAAAATTAAAATGTTTTTTTATTTTATTTTTACGTTTACTTCTTTTCATAATGGAAAGGATAACGCAACGAGGAATACGGAGTAAGGAGCAGCTTATCATTGAAACAAAGCTGACAGTTGTTACAAGACTGTTCGTGTTAAAGTGAGAACTGCTTAAATCTTTATTTTACATATTTTGCATTGATCTGTACTATTTTCAATATAAATCTATCATAACACGAAAAACTAATGAAAATGTATCACCACATTGAAAAGTTCTCACCTTTGCTCCCGACATATACAGTTTCTGATTAGCTTATTATAAATGTTGGGGAGTGCTGTAGTGCCGTGCGTTACCCAAAATTTTAACTTCGCAGTAGATATCGGCAAGAAAAAGTATTTGTGTTAACATGTACGATAAAAATGGTATTTTCATATCAAAGGGATTTCTCGCTAAACGTTACATCAAAGAACAGACCAAACCGCTGGACATAGAAACGTGAAATTGTAAGGTTGGATTATCTGTAGGAGTAGGCAAGTACTAATTAGGCAGTAATTGAAATTCCATCCCTAAGGCGGTGAAAAGAGGTGAAATGCGTTTTGATGTTTAGTTAATAAAGATCTTACCCGACGTGCTATCGTGATGATTTCAAATTAAATTCGTTATTAACACAAATGTATAAAATGTGATTGGATTATTTTTTAGATTTCGATCCCTTGAAGGCTCGAAAAGACGTAAAGTTTATTCTAAATTAACACCCTATATGTATCCAAACAATAAATATATTGCAGAGTTGTTTGCTTCAGTATGATGCTTGCGTAAATATATAAAAATTTATATATGCATTTTACTTGATATATTGGTTTGTAAACTATTCAAAGCTTACTGTCCAAATAGAAAGTATAAACATCGGGACATCATTTATACACAGTTACATTTTGCAATCCTGTCACTTCGTAATGTAATACAATCTCTTTGTTTACTGGCCTGTATGTATGTTATTTTAAAATTAAATGAATTCAAAGTAACACGATATTTTCAGGCATGGTACAAGTATTACACTCGGGGTAAAGCCACAGAGGGACGTTTAGTAATAATAAAACAAATAAAATTATATTGTATATTGAATTCCTAATTTGTGTCATAACACATTGTAAAACAAAAATTCCGATATTAATATAGAATTATCAATTGTGATTACATACATGTATAGGACCGACAAATTCATAGTGGAAACTAGCGTGGTGTTTTGTAGTCTAATGCCGAATGTTTCAGTATTCGTTAACGTACTTATAAAGACCAGTTGTGTCCATGTTGATGTTATTGATATTACTATAAGAAAATCTAACTTTGGCTATAAACGACTAGAAACGTAAGCACGTCTACAATAAATATTATCGACCGAGACAGATAGATCCAAACGTATTATAACATTAGTACAGTACGAAAACAGGATACGGTAATGTCAACCTTCTTTAATCAAATGGTATAGAGACCGGCCGGGGAGTGAAGTAGCATTTGCGACACCTTGGCGTATTTACGGCCACGTCTTGTCCAATAGTTTCACAGTGATTTAGAACATGTAATATTCATTGAAACACAATTCACATATCAAATAATTCCTACTTTGTTTTGTCACAACAAATATATCATATTTTTATCTAATTTTTAGTAGCAATAATCCCCTACAGTTTCTCAGATTTTTTCGCCCAAATTATCACTAGATTTTGTTATGAAAAGAAACCTAAAACAAGGTTTTTTTTTTTTTGCGAACGAATGGTCTATTTTTTGTGAAATGCCTACATAAAATTGTGCATTGTATGACTGCTTTAATTTTTTTATTTGCTTTTTTTCTTCAAAAACATTCCATTAAATAATTTTTTAGTTTTGTTTCGCACCAATATGAAAATTAAAGAAGGTAGCGTGGTCTTAAACGGCGTGGGCCGAGCAACACAACACAAATGTTATCATCATATGCCCTCCTCTTCGAAGGTCGAGGAGTTTAATTGTCGCGGCATGCCGCCAGGTAACGCGTCAAGGTCGACAACTGTGCGGGAGGTATTACCAACTTAAAATCGCAACGGGTATGTAAAACATGGAATAAGAAGACCTCTCATATTTTACGTAAGGTCGTCCATACGCCAGATAAAAAAAAATACATAATTTCCACGACAACGACAACTCTTATAATACCTTGCTTCGATAAAACATTTAAAAAACAATCCTTTAAGAAGCGTAAAGTTGATTCCGATGAAACCTCTTCAGAGTTTATGAGAAGTATGTCAAATATTAAATTAAAAATGAGCAGAGCTTATAACAATTATATTTATTTTTAATTTTTCTGAAAAATCATGCTTAGATAATAGACTGATCCAAGAAGTACCGAGTTAAATTACGTTTTTGGAAGACACTTGCTTTCTTTGTTTCGCATGGTTCTCGCCAGGAATTGTCAGAAAATATGTGTTTCAGTAAAAACAATTTATGGCGGGAAAATGTATATTAAAAGTATTAATAATGAAATGTTTCGTAAAGAAGATTATAGATATTTACTTATATACAAACACAGACATAGTGACGGAAAAACTTGAAGGTTTTCCTCGCAGAATACCACTTCTTAAATCATCAATTACGGAAATAAGAATTACATTTTTCCAAAAATAAAAAGTCTATATTTATTCATTCTTAAACATCTTTAAAGTAAATAAGAGGACCACTTTCATAAACAATTTAGAGTGTATCATTTTGGCATATTTTGTAGTTTAGATAATAGTTGTTAACAAGCTCTGCAAATAGTACAGTCAGACGTAGTACTCCACTGACAGTCACTCTACTTTTATCTTGACGAACTACACCACGCAGATCATCCAGAAAGATATTCTAAGTAGTGTTCTTTGAACAAGCTGTTTATTTTCCGTGTGCACTGTACTAGACCTTCAACGCAACGCCTCGCTCGGCGAAGTGTCATCAAGTGAAAATTTCCCTGCGACTTGAATAGGAAAAACGAAACCTTGAACATATAATGGCCGAAGCAGTTTTAAAACTATTGTAACTAACGAAATCAGTAGGATGATAGGAAACAGGTTCATTGATATAAATTTATTTTTAAGTTATTTTTTATAACGACTTACTAAAGCGGGGGGTCCGTGCAAAATGGTGCTATGTAATTGGTTTTCGAGCTAAATATTGAATATACAGCTGGCAAAAATTGTAATATTTTTAAATATTAAAACTTAGAGTGGGTGCAAATGCCTATACTGTCACTCCCCACTGTTCTAGGGGACGGACAATGTCTCCTTGTTCACCCCCTCTCCATCCGCCACAGAACGAAATTGTTGCATTTTGAAACACTGCATTTACAGCGCGTAGCATATTGAAACATACAACTTTAAACTGCGTACAATTTGTCTTAAAATATCGCGAAAGTGCGCTTAAATTTATACGTTGAAAATCTGACCGCAATGAGTACGAATTTTTTTTGTCCGTTACGTAATAACAGCTGTTTTGAGCGTGGTTAGAGAATTTTCATGTGTACTTATTTGGAACTTTTCAAAACAATGCTTCAGAAACCGTGATTCATATTTAGATCGTACGAAATTCATTTGTAACAAACATTCACGTTAAAATAAAATTTC
Organism: Medauroidea extradentata; assembly: GCA_003012365.1. Lineage (NCBI taxonomy): Eukaryota > Metazoa > Arthropoda > Insecta > Phasmatodea > Phasmatidae > Medauroidea > Medauroidea extradentata. The sequence continues at coordinate 65,039 of PNEQ01047643.1, forward strand.
CTTGAACAAATCAGTCCAGAAAATGTAGACAATTTTGAAGTGAAAATCCACCACGTGCGCCTATTGGCTGGGTCACATTGTGTAAGAGAGAAGGCCGGGGTGAAGATTGGGCCGGCTGCTCGACTAGCGAGGCATGCCTCTCGCCCAAAGAATGGATGAGGTGAGATGAGTGCGGAGCAGCGACGGAATCAGAGAGGCGGGAGAAAAGGGATATATCCGAGAAAAACCGCCGGCCAGTGGCAATGTCTGCCACGTCTCCCACCGGGGATCGAACCCGGATCACCTAAAAAGGATGCGAGAAGTCTGATATCCCGACCACTGCGGCTCCAGTCCATTACTAAGTAAATGAGGTTAAATTATAAACACAATATGTTGCATATCAACTAAAATGTCAAAAATTGTATTTTAAATAGTTCTCCAAGGTTGAGAGCTACGTAGAACTCATTTTGGATTGTCAATAACTAGAAAAAATTAAATAATTTTTGTATTGAAAAATTAGGCTACGTAATATAAATAACTGTGGTTTTATGAAATCTACTGCGCTTGACGATTTTACCACAAAATGTAAAAGCCTTGCCTTTAAATCAATTAATTTCCTGTTAAGAAAAAAAGTAGAATGCAAAATTTTAGACTGAATACATAAATATTTGTTTTCATAATTGTTTGGGTTCAACATCAGTTACACTTACGCCCGTACTCTGGCTATTTAAATTTATTTAAGTTTCGAATCAAAACGTGTTTTAGAGTACAGATAACGCTTATATATATATATATATATATATATATATATATATATATATATATATATATATATATAGAGAGAGAGAGAGAGAGAGAGAGAGAGAGAGAGTGCTTAGTCTGTGCCGTGACAATTGTATAGACGTTTATGGGTATTAACCAGAGATGTTTTGATTTTCAGACCAATAAAAACTATCATAGAGCCAAGTGCTGTTAGCTTTTTGTTTGGCAAAACTGATAGATTTTCTAATATAAAATATATATGCCATTTAATATCTGTCTTTTTGACTAAACGTAGCAGCTCACGACACCGAGAAGAGAAAGCCGCGGCAAGTTTGTCACCTAGCCTGACGGCAGCATGTCATCGAGCTTTGCTAATTAGCGCATGGAGTATTTCTTTTGTCACCAGCTCTGTGTTTCACGCGGGGACAGTCTAACCGCGAACATGACACAACCTTAGACACTCTATAAGAGACGAATATTGCTTGGCGAACAATTCTAACATTGAGAACACATAATTACCAAACCACTATCAATAAGGTCCTAGCTGTTGAACCACATTTCAGAAGTTTATAATTCCGTGCGATTTTGTGAAACTGATCCAAAATGTCCTTAATTCACTGATCTACTAAAAAAAATACCTGGAGAAGGAGAAGGACTGATCTCCAACTTATATTCACTACATTCCCTGCGTTACATACGCTATTCCCAAGCTCTACAACATTTATAAAAACTACTTTTTCGGACAGTTGTACCTCAAGATGAACTACTCATATAAACCCAAAACCAATTAAGGATTCTACTTCAAAATACGCTTTAGTTTTCCCACCAATAATAGATGACTTGACACCTCGCGATACAAACGATTAGGTACTATGTTGCGCGCGTATAATTGTCACCCCTATCGCGTTTCTATGCATCTCACGAGCAGAACAACTCCTGTTTTAAAATATTTTACAGATTCTTTTAGAATTAACGTTGTTCACACACAACCCTTCGTGAAGTAGCCTATCGATCACTTTTGGTTCCCGAAAAATACAAATTATTACCGAGGTTTGGTAACATTACGCTTCTCGGAGTCATGCAGACCCTAGTCTGTATTTCTGGGGGGGGGGGGGGGGGGG
>PNEQ01047644.1:0-12574 GCA_003012365.1 Medauroidea extradentata
AAAAAAAAAAAAAAAAAAAAAAAAAAAAAAAAAAAAAAAAAAAAAAAAAAAAAAAAAAAAAAAAAAAAAAAAAAAAAAAAAAAAAAAAAAAAAAAAAAAAAAAAAAAAAAAAAAAAAAAAAAAAAAACTCCAATTTTGTTAATATTCGGTTTCAAGAAAACGAGCTTTTAAGATAAATGAAGGAACTGAAAATTATATACACATATGTAATGTTCTTTGAATGTTATTCCTATGCAGGCATCACTGACGTATGTTGAGTATTTTTTGAGCAAATTTGCGTACCCCTCAGTGGCTTTGAGAAGTGGCCACCTTTGTAATTATTTTGTTTATTTATTTTATTTATTTACCCACAAAGTGTTCGGCCCATGGCCGGGCTACAACAGATCGTGTTCAAACAATTGAACAACAATAATTACAACTGGTGATATTACATTACTAAACTTAAACTTATAATTCATTGTAAAGTTATAACTATTTAGTTACATAAGGTGACACTAATTTGTAACTTTCTTACATTTGTATTTTACAAACAAATATCAGTAATATGAACATTCAAAGTTATCCTAAACTTAAAAAAAAACTATACTACTTGTCTTAAAGACATATTGACAAGAATAACGTCTCATGAGTCGATATTATTTGTTTCTTTTTGTTTCATCAGCAGAAATCGATTATATTTCTGTCTGAAAATCACAAGTCTCTGAGTCTACTGGTAATAAATAAACTGTTTAGGATGTAGAATTTCGAAAGCTGTCAAATTCACTATCAATATAACGAACGGAACGTAACATAAATATTCATTGATGACACACACTGCCAATGCAAATTGCACTCTTGACGTTTTTTCGGACAAGAATATGCTTACAGGCAACATTACAGACTCTGTCAGCAAACAGCAGAATATTATAACTTACTTCCGGAGTATGTCAATAACACGGGTACGTAACAAATAGCCGTTTTATTACAAAATTAGGAAAGAGTGATTCTTAATTCAATATCTCAAAAGTAATCTTGCCTAAAAAATAATTGCATTTATTACAAAGACATTTCAGTAGTAATGACAGAATGTCGAACACGAGAGCTTATTAACTGTAATGTTTACTTTCACAGAATTCCTCTTCGCACACCAAACATTGTTTTGCGTTATACCCCTTATGATTAGGTCACGTGACGAGCATGCAAGACCAACATGATCACTTGTTTTGTGCGTGCAAAACTATCTAGGAAATAAGACATGCCTTTTCCTTCACATTTCGCATAACATATATGCCTCATGCAAGAGCTTGCACAAGTTTCTCTCGCGCTTGATCGGTAGTTCGCAAGAATTAAGACTATATTTTTCATCCTTTGATTCTAGCTCTAAAAAAAGACTCTTGGAAAAATTTGGCCTTATATTTTTTACATATGTACAACATAATTAAGGCAAACGGCCGGTTTCCAATACGTAGTGTGAACAAATTAACTTCAGTAATTCATAGACATACTTGCATTACGTGACGCATTCGGAAAGAAACTGGTTTTATTCTCATGCCAGACATCTTAGTTTCGTTTAACTTTTTTTTTTTTTTTTTTTTTTTAGATAATTACTGCAACAGAAAACTTGGTTGGTCCTTAAATACCGGCACTGGATAATTACCTTTCCCGTTCCCTCTTTGCGCCTCTAAAAGACAAAGAACTTGTTCGAGAGCATGTTAAGCATTCAATTAATAATAATAGTAATAATAATATCAATAACAACAATAATAACTAACAAATGGGCCTAAATGAACCTACATATAACTGTGTTTATGAAGAATTTCAATTTTAAAACGCCAATTTGAGCTCCTGGAAGCATTCTGCACTCCGAGGCACAGAAGCGACGGAGAAATAAGGGAGAGTGTTATAAAATTTTATTGTATTTTCAGTTTTTGAGCGATAACATTTATTCAAATTGTATTATCAAAATTTTCTCTTCGACAATGCATAGGGTATATTCTTGGTAAACTGCTTAACGTGAATAATAATGGAAATTTCCATTAATTTGTCATGCATGAGTCATTGCAAAAGAATTCTTGAAAGTTAACCTGTAATCATCTTCCAATTACTCTGCATGGCAAATTAATGAAAGATTCCATTATTTTTTATGTCAAACAATTTACCAATAATATATCCTATGCTTTGTCGAAGAGAAAATTTTGATAATACAATCTGAATAAATGTTATAGCCCAAAAAAACTGAAAATACAAAAAGTTATCTAACATTACCTCTTAAGGGCGCCGCCTACCACGCGCTTCAAATGCGTTGCAATGTGAATGCAAACACGTTTGTTTACGAAACTGTACTACATGTGCGCATTGTAACACTGTACGGAAAAGAAGCACACTTCGGATAAGGTCGGAATGTCATTGTTAGGGACATCTGTTGTTGGTGAAAATATTTCTGCATCAGTTTGCTTCAGTGCCTCGTGTGCACGTCTGAGGATCTGCTTCGTGGTCAGTGATTGGTTGAATTTAACTCCCACGTGTCTTAACGTTTTACGGCAAATAACGGACGTGTGTTATTCGCAGTGACGTAATTCTTATTGGTAGGGTCAAATGAGAAACGTCTTTGCACAAAGACATTCTGCCATTAACAAACAAGCAGAACTGCAGAAGTGGAACTAAGACATTGAAACTAGTTGGTGCAGAAATCTTTTCGCAAAAATCAGGGGTCTCTAGTCATTTTTAAGACACCATACTCGTTGGAATCACACTTTCTAAGCCCCCCTCCAAAACATTTTGCTAAAAAACGGGGTTTTCAGACTGCCGTACTTCATAATATACTACCCGGATGTATGTGAGAGTCGGGTAGAAACGTGCAATGAATTACATGGTCACCACCTAACGTCCCATAGTAAAAACGGATCGGCGAGAATCTTGCACACTAGTTCAGAGCTTGGTTTGTTGTGACGATGCGCCATTTAACCCCTTAAGACATTTGCCCGAGCTATCTCGGGCTGTAGATCAGCAAGAAAAATAAAATAATTTTTTTTTTTTACTTTTGAGACAATTTTTACTGCCTAAAACATATATTTATGTTTAATTTATTCAAAAACTTTTAATATTTTTAGCAAACACAGTAAGAAGAAAACCTGACACTAAAGGGGTGCGCGATTCAAGGTCGCCCTTATAGCTCCGTCACTTCTCCGCCCTCAACTGTCAAGTATCGATAAAAAATTTCTAGAGACCTAAAATATTCGCGGTTCATTTTGGGCACAAGATGGATTGCAAACAACTGTAAATTCGTGTCACTTTCGCAACTGGCCTTTGACTTACACACCTCCCGTACAGCGCTAAGCAAATAATAAAGGAGCAACTAAATGTAGGCCCAGTTAAGTGATATAACTGTGTCAGCGAACAGCCAATGAGCAACGGTTATGTACTAGATTACACAGATATTCTTGGAGTCTAGCCTACAAGTCAGTGAACCCGCGAATGTTCTCCGGTCTCTAAACTCTGCAGATTTTGCGTAAATGTGATAAAACTATCACAACCCGGTAGGAAAATATTAATAATTGTACTTTCCTTTCTCTGTAAAATATATATTAGTATAACTTTATAAATGACTAGTTCAGAGTTATTATGTTGGTTATAATGACGCCCTCACCTTTTATTTTCTTCACCCCTTTTACAGAATTGGGACCGTTTTTGCTGGTGGACGGGCTATGCAACAACAGACCAATTAAAAACGTCAATAAAAGTGAGTTTTTGGCACTATCTGTTGTCTATGGACTGATTTACCTCCAAAAAAGTCAAGAACACATAATCTGCATTTTGTTGACATCTATTTGTACACGTTTTTTGTTGCATATTAAGTAAAATCAACTTTAAACGTAAATATCTTGGAAACATGTTTTTGTTGGTTGGTCTGTTGTTGCATAACTCCATCCAGTTATTCCATTGAAGCAAGATGTGGGTTGTTGATGCAAGAAGTAAAATTATCAAATACGCATGTTTACGTTATTTTAAAACGATTCTTGCAACGAGGGCAAGTTACATACCAAAGAATTATTTTAGACATACGCCATTGTAGCAAATTGTGTGTCCAAAAAATTTCTTTGGTCTGTAGGTACGTTTACCTCGCACACGAAAGTGGGAGCTGTAGATTAGTATATGGAAACCAAATCTGCTACTGTGATAAACGTTGCGCCAAGTTTAAGATGTAATATCTTGTCGTGTGTTTCCCACAGAAACTCTCCTACAACCTCCTGCGGGTCAGCCCCGAGAGCTAGCAACCTCTGCAAACCAAAATTTCCCCGGAGACAGACCAGAACACTTAAAGCACCCCGAGCCCTGGGGCAAAACTTGAGGGTGGGGTAAGGTGTAGTGAGAAAACTTTACGGCAAGTTTATGGCGTCTCTTTCCTTTCAGGTTTACAGCGAGGTACCAGGGAATTAAAACAGACTAGCATGCAACGCGTGTTAGAAGGAAGTAAAGGTTTACTGAAGCTTTTTCGCGACTCCGTTATTCATAAGGAACTCGCCGCACCTCCACCACGCTAATCACCTAAAATTGCTTGGGGAACAGTTGGAGTGGGTTTCTTGTTTCTTATTACAGTTCGTTTTCTCTTGAAAGGAGAACGGAACAGTGGGTTAGGAAAATTATTTTCGAGAGGGTGGGAGGATAAGGAATGAGGGGAATGAGATGAATTCAAGGCTGTACCAGCACAAAAGCAAACGCGAGAGAACTTAATTCGCAACTACTTCCACGAATTTGTTTCCCGTCTCAGTCAAATGATTTGTGAAACGCAGTGCGCTGCCCCCTTTCTTCACTCCGCCCCGCGCGAATTCAGGGTTCGCGCTCAAGTTCCCCTGTGCGAATGGTTAGAGCTGGTTTTAATATTCTCTCGCCGACTCCTTCCCGCACTTCTCTCCCCCCGCCGCACACTTCTCAAAACGCTCCCTGCAGCTCGGAGGGTGAAGTTGAGCAAAACCTGGGGCAGAACTTTTTCTCCGCTCCATCACACGCTCCGAGTCGTTTTCCTTCAACGAGACTAATGTCTCTAACAATGTTTCCTCCCCTCTCTCCACTCCACGGAGACTACCCCTCACCTTCTCTTCCACCCCCGCACTTCCTCGTCGCCCGCAGCAACATCAACTTCTACATACTCGATTTACTCCCACCCTGAGGCGCGGAGAAACTTCTCCCTGCCCGTGTCCCCCTTCTCGAGACTGTCTTAACATTCGCCGCCAACTTAGTTCGACCAGGGAAACTTGAGAATGTTGAGCGACTTATACGGGATGGGGAGGGGGTGTTTGTCTCGCGAGCGAGAGCAGCATTCTGGCTCCGCGCACCCTTGCGTCGTGGTGTTATTCGTCACCCACATCATCGTTCATCCGCCCCCACAGATCAACTTAAAAAGCTTATCCGCACGCATTTACTCCTACCAATTGTTATAGCAAGACGGTGAAATGCCAACTCACTGGGACTCGAGTTCGGGGAGACCTAGTTTCAAGGTCCTGTCCGGCGTTCTGATTTCGGTTTCCTATGGTTTTCATTCCTGGAGTCACTCCAGGCGAATTTTTCGGTTTGGTTCCTTGATGCAAGCCGTTGCCGATTTCCTGCCCGTTTATGATTGTCCTCGATGGTCTTTGCTGTCGAAGATATGTTAAGCCCTACTTCCTACCGACCTTCAACTTATTTCACAGTCGTGTGTGCCCGGGTGTGAATTTTTTTAAAATACGTTCGTAATATTGGATCTACTGGAGACGCGGTATTATGACTCGGTTCTGCTGCATGGAAAATTTTAACTTCCACCAAGAGCCGCGGAGTTGAAAAAGTGTTCTCTTCAACACTATAGCATGACATAATTGAATAGTTGCACGACGAGCTGACAGGAAGTGCAATTACCAGAAGCACTTTTAGATCCGGGGCGCGACAGGTCCAATGCTTGTCACTGCCTCCCCCTGGAGCTGCGTGGACCCGGCGCCCCTTCAGCTACATTTAGAACATCCAAGTTATGACGGGATATGCCTATGGAGCGATGACTATAAGACGGAATGAAACGCGTGTCACGTCTCCGTCGGGGGTTGGTGTTCCCCCAACATCCTCGGTCCTGCCTCCGTTAAAGGAAGGCAGGGATTTGGAGTTGTAAGGAAGCTCATGTTTACGTGGCATATTGCTAGTTTTGGAGGAGACCCTGGGGCTCAGACGACTAAGATATACAGACTGTCAACGCCTAGGTTTTTCGGTTTGCACTAAATTTCATGTCACCCTGGTGGTGGGTGACCGAAGCTCGGGGTTTTAGAGGCCTGGAGGGTAGTGCTGCCAAGTAGAAAATGTCAGAACTAAATTCTTCAGATAGAAGGAAGGTCGCTGAATGACTTGCCGGATGTCGCCTTTTGTCGAAGGAACTTGCAAGAGAGGTTGGGGGAAGGGGAAGGGAATATTGCCGTTTTTTGCCCTCCGCTAGGCGACCTTGAGTCTTCAGCCTCTACTATCCTTTCCCCTTCCCACAACTTCCCTTGCAAGACCCTTCGACAAAAGGCGACATCCGGCAAGTCATTCAGCGACCTTCCTTCTATCTGAAGGATTTAGTTCTGACATCTACTTGGCAGCGCTACCCTCCAGGTCTCTAAAACCCCGAGCTTCGGTCACCCACTACCAGGGCGACATGAAATTTTGTGCAACACGAAAAGCCTAGGCGTTGACAGTCTGTATATCTTAGTCGTCTGTGCTTCAGGGTCTCCTCCAAAACTAGCAATATGCCACGCAAACATGGCCAAAACAGCAATAAAATTAAATTAATTAAATCCACCCCGACAGGTTCCTTACCTTCTAGTTGTAATCTATTTTAGTTTAAAAGTTTTCCTTCAGGTCCGGAACAGCCTAGGGCTGGCTGTTTTTGGCCTGCAGGACAGTCAATCAGAGGAAAGAAGCTGGTCCAGATATCTCTCTGTCCAGCACAAGGCCCGAAACTATGTTTAGCAATTTATTAGTACTAGTAAACATTTGATAGCTCAGTAGGCTTGTCTGTGAGCTAGTATAGTGTACTAATTGCGTGTTTTTTTTTTTTTTTACTTTGTTTTCAGGTATCTACTGGGGGTACGGGAGGGAGAGGCGTCTTTACCACCTAGCCCTTGACCAGGGCAGTTCACCCACAGTGCCCTGGTTACAGTCAGTGCCCTCCCAAATCAAATACAAAAATCAAAGGAAAATAAAGTAAAAGACAGTTTCTGCTAGAAACTTCACCCCTCCACTAATAAACAAACTTGGACCTTCCTGTGTTTTCAGTAGCTACTGATTTTCAATGAATGTAACTGCTGAGTTGTTACACTCATATTCTATCGATAGGGTTTTTACTATGTATATGCCGGTTTTTCCCCCTCTCTCTTCTTAGATTATAGGTTATGCTGTAGGCTATGTTCAAACACTTAGGGAGGTAACCATGGCCCCAATTGCGGACATGACTGCCCAATCCCTCTCTGCCGCGATGTATACCTCCTTCCATGAAATTCCTCCCTTGTAGGCGTATGGGGCTCAGCTCTGAGACGCACTTAGGTCGCGTTCCTCCCCCGGACCACCTCCACAACACAGTAGACTAGGGTAGGTTAGGATAAAATCTATAGCGCGCTGGAAATTGCATGTTACTATCTTGAATTTCGTAAATCATTGAATAGGTTCGATAACGCGAATAACACTGTCAAATTTTATCATCTTTGCATCACCCTAAATGACTGTATCAGGTAATATGCGAATAAAATTTTGAATTTTGTTGAGTTTAATGCCTTCATCCATGCGTACGTGTAAGAATGTTTTACGATACGGAGTTTATGTAGGCTTAAGTAACAATTACCGTAAAACGAATGGAAATAAGGGATCATGGCGTTAAGGCTGGATTGTCTGTCATCGTGAGGCTGGGTGGAGGTTTCACGGATCGCTGCTGGTGAAATAAGAAAATCGTCGGCACTTCTTGAATGCTGGCATCATCCGGTAAAGCTTTCATACTCTGACACTCGCTTACCGCAACCAACTAACTCCCAGACCGACTCTTAAGCGAGTGGGCAGTAGCGAGAGACGCATGGTCGACCTATCGGGAAGGCTGGGGAGCGGTTTTCTGTCAGTTTTGTACACCTAGTTAATATTAACCCTATTACAGTTTAGGATAATATTTCTTATGGACGAGTTTGGCTTGGGAAAAGTTTTATTGTTAGTCTCGGTTGAGTATTCCAGCCGTCCGCTCGATATTGTACCTTTCCGTACCCCTTAATGTGTTCTAAGTAGAAACATACTAAATTCGAATTATTATTTGGGAACCAACTAGACTTCACTGGTCTGTACGTCCTTGAACAAAATCTGTGGTGTCACTGACCACTGATCCTAAAGTGTAGAGACCTGAAAAATTCGCGTTTTCATTAGATAACAAGCTATAGTTCCAACTACCATGTGTTCGTGTTAATTTCGCAATTGGCCCTCGACTCTTATGACAGTTCCCGGAAGTCGCTGAGCCAATAACCAACACGTAAATAAATGAAGGTCATGTCACTGTGACAATGAACAGCTAATGAGCAGCTACTATTTGCTTGAGTACACATATATTCTTGGAGACTAGCCTACACGACAGTGATCCCGCGAATTTTTCCGGTCCCTAATAATGTGATGTCAATTTCGTATTTAACTGATTTACATGTGATTGGCAATTCCACAGTGAAGAATTTTAATATTGGGCAAATGCGTTTCGCACTGCTAGCCACCGTATTTTATACTAGCTAAAATTGACGAGGAAGCCAACAACTTATAAGTTCTGACCGACAAACTTCGTGAGGACTTTCCTTGTAAAAATTTAAGTTAGAAAATATTTTACAAGAAACACCGTCACACCATGCCTAACGCAGGAAACTCTTGTGGAGACTAGGAAGAAATTATTAACTTTATTTATTACACATAAACCATGCGACATTAAGGGTTAATTTTTGTGTGCATGACAAACCAGTCACACTTAATACGCATTTGTCCTTGTTTACTTACCTCATTCTCTAACATGGTAAATTAAGGGTTCTCATCGCATCAACTTAGGGAAGAAGTGTCGTAGTAGATAGGTACATCAATTATGATTTCGGGCCATGCGTTAACATTGCAATACAATAGAAAAACATATATATATATATATATATATATATATATATATATATATATATATATATATATATATATATATATAAAACTAAACCTCCTACTTGTGAGTTGTTATCATTCTGTCATCTTTATCAGCAATGTGTGGAATTTAAAATCATGTAATTCACAAATTTATCTGCAACTTCACTAGCGTTTCCAGTAGTTTGGAATGATTTCCAGGCGTTCGTTGTCCGGCATTTGCTAACTGAAATTTTTTTACTTGTCTGTTTGAATACGGCTCCCGAAACATAACAAGTTATTCCAAGGAAAACTGTCTTGTTATCGTGTGTCGTCATATTTGTGACTGTAACGTCATCATTATCCTATTCTACGTGCCTTTGCTTCAGAAATGGTCCGTGCTGCCGTAACTGTAGTGCCCTGAGTTTTCTTTGCTTTTAGTTTATTTTTGTTACATAACCTACTGTGAGATTTTTCGTGTTTTGTGTATTTTAACACGTATTTATTACCTTGCTTTCTTGTTTGTCTATTTGTCTGTTTGGTGCACATTATGCTTACTTAAAATTGATAGCAAAATTTCCCACATACCATACTAAAACGCATAAAATAATTATTTAATTTCAAATTCATACCGCGTTTTTAAAACGGACTATAAAAGTATAAAATAATTTCTTGTATGAAATAACTTGTATTTAAAACGAATAAAGTAGGGCGCATGCACTACTTAGACTAATAGTAATGAGTGTGGAGAGTAGCTGTTGCTGAGAAAATTCACAAAACACTTTACATCATTTGCAGAACAATAAAATCAAATAGTTAATAACTTAGGTGAACTATTCGTGAATCAACTATCAAGTGTATGCGCCACAAGTTTTTCGATTTTAATTTACAAGTAGTCTCACAGGAGAAATCATTTCATAAATTTTATGACGTTTTAAAATGTGGTGTATTGAATTTTTTTAAATTTAAATAATTATTTATTTTTATGAATGTGTTGACTGCAGCCAAACTAGGGTCGTTTATTAATAGTTTTCTTGTCTCACTATTTGATTTCTGGTACGATATATTGCATCAGTGCCGATATTTATTATCTCTGCCAACGATTAATACTCGAAAAGACGGTTGTTTACATTGTTAAATTATGCATTTGCGACACACTTTTTAAATGTTTACTTCAAACGTACTCAGCCGACAGCGAACTACGTAGGTGAGGTGAGCGTGTTTATGTGGCAATGATTGGTGTGTGTACAGCACACTAGCTAGCCTCAGTGCAGGATTACCAACATTCTGCACGTTTACTTTTATCCCCCGCCTTCCCCTCGAGTAAGAGGATTATGTGAGGCGGCGCACATTTTAGAGCTTCTGTGGAGTAACCTGGGTGACCGATATTGATTTTGGCCAGAACTTACCTGTTCTGTAGGTTGGAAATAGATTTTAGCTTAAAGCTGCGATGACGCTTAAGTTTTGAGAATAGTCTGTCTGCGGTTATGTAAAGTATTTGCTAGCAGTGTTAGTTAGATTTCGACATTTCCCATTCGAGAAAGGCCTGTGTAAAGCTGATCTTACACGACGCAATGTACGCATAATTTCCACTAAATCAACTGATCTTGCTTAGACACACAATTCTTGGAACCTCACACGCAATGAGAGCGGCGGTGCAATTTCTGTAACTAGAACATGCTCTACATTTCGATGCAAGTTGCGTGGAACAAGCAATGTGGTGGACCATTATTTGGAGTAAATTTACGCGCGTCGTTGTGATTATAAACAAAAACAACAAACACCATACAAACATAGAATGGACACCCGAGTGTGTTTTGCGGCTATTGGACGAACACAAATATTTTCAGCCCTCTATACAAAAAATCACCAAATTATCACAACAAACATTTGCTCGGAACGCATTAAAAGCTGTGGCCGCGTCTGCATCGGAAGTCCGTGAAAACACTACCATTGAAGAGATAAAAAAAAAAAAACAAGTTCATGAATCTTCGTTCGTGCTTCACGAACGAACATACGAAAAGGAAGAAGTCTGAAAAAAGTGGAGCAGGAGTATACGCGATTAATAAATAAAATTAATGTTACAATATATTCATAAATTTTGTGTCCTGTCGTTGTCGAGCGTAATGATGTTGTTGTATAAAATGAGTTTAAAGTGACTACGCTTTTTTTTTGGAAAGGGGGGGGGGTAATTAAACACATTGGACACCAATGAAATTATTGAATTTGTGTAACTAAGTACATACAATAATATGTGGTAAATACAGTTTATAGTTACCATGCCTGTATCATGTACTGAGATATACTGTAATAATGTTGTCGAGCTATGTTGTAGCCAATCCATAAAATAAATAATTCGGCAGTAAAGCTATTAAGAACAAAAATAAGTAAATTAGTTTACATTCTAATAAAAAGTACATTTTCATAAGACGTTACGCAGTTCCTTATAGTATGAACACTTAAAAGGCCTACATTTAAAGTGCATTCCCTTTAAGTTGGCCTTATAACATGTCTATGTATGTTTATGTGCACTCTGTGTTACAAAAGTGTTTAATTCATCTTATGTTAAATTTTACAAACATGTTCTCTGCCATGTTTGGTTAAAAATATATACTTGTAAATTTCGTTTCCTACATGGTTCACAATTTTTTTTATCTTCGTCAGATGACAATTCCATTTTGCAAGTGCACGTAAGGCCTTGAGCCTTTCGTTAGCCATTAGTACTAAAGTTTGGCGGGAAAAAGTGAGCGAGAGCGATTTTGGTCAGCTTAACATCGAGGTATTTTGCGCTGGTGAGGGGTGACATGAGGTGAGTATGGGGTAGCGCCGTGATGAGGAGGTGGGGAAACGGGAGATCCCCGAGAAAACACGCAGACCAACGGCGTCGTCCGGCTCGATTCCCACTTGCGAAAATCTGGGGACCGACTCTGCCGGGAGTCTAACCCGGATCGCCTTGGTGGAGGCGAGAGGTCTGACCATTCTGCCACTTTGGCGGGAATAAAACAGATTTGCACGTATGTTGCGTGGGGATCTAGCGCTGTATAAAAAAGCCCATGAGAGATGTCGTGCAATTATTGCGCGAGCGATTACGCGTAAGGAGCTCCGCGGTAAATAAATTGCGTCGTGTAAAACCATGTCTGACAGTTTCCTTCAGAATAAGATTTCCCGAAATTCTGCTCACAACAATGCTCCTGGAACGAGATCTTACAAAATATAGTCCTCATAAGCGACACACATATAAGTACATTGTTATTTCAGTTAGCATTGTCATATTTATAGCAAGGATATTATACATTTGATGACCTATTTCAGTACGATAACAAATGAGCAAACTTAAAAAATAAACATGTCCTCAAAATTTCGAAAATAAGTTTAACATATTTTCTGTATAAGTTTGGTGAGTTACACACGAATATGTTGCCAGAGTTCATTTTATAATTACCTGTCCCATTCAAAAAAACAGGCGAAAAATTGTGTTTTCATT